>JAJJMB010017528.1:2044445-2246727 GCA_023531105.1 Papaver atlanticum | reverse complement strand
ACTCTCCACCGTTAGATGGTCTTAGCTTGTTACACACAAATGAAATGTACATCCATTTAGATATAGGTAACCGTACCTAAACGTGTACACTAGGTTGGCTCAACAATAGTTAACCGAAGTTAGCCATATGAACACTTTCATATCAATCTTATTCATCTTAACCACAACTAGTTCAAATGACTCGAATGAAACTAGTTATAGAGTTGTTCAATTGTGTAAATTTATAATTTATTTTGATTTTATAATTTATAATTTATTTTTAATAATGAAAATTTTCCCGTATTTACCCCTGAATCTGAACCGGTGCCTGGACACTACTGGTTCTGTTATCAAGCTCCATCAGTGATACCATCATCATCAATCAAATTTGCAATTTTATAATCAAAAATACAAATATCATCCTATACCGATATACTGTAAAAGCACACACATTGGCTAACAATCGAAAATCTAGCACTAGATCCATGTCTGAAGCGTAAAATCAAGCTGGTAAATGAAGTACTTCTCTTAGAAACGTAACCTGTTCGATAAAATAACAGAGCCGGAATTGTAGAAACCGGAACCGGAGGACTTGATTTTCACTTTCCAAACGTCGCTGGTTGTTTCAAATTAAATTCAAACCAAGCAGATCCCGAGTACATTTCCAAAAGAAAGAAATCGGTTTCAACTCAGTCATTAATTTCATGTATGGATTTGATTATAAAATGTTAGAATCCATTCGTATTTGTTTGTTTTTCTTTATTGCATTTATGAAATCTCAACTTATTTGATTGAATTTGTTTTGAATTATTTTGTTAGAGTTTGTTTCAAGAGTTCCCAAATCAATTTTGTGGAACTTCGACATTAAATCACGAGTTCTCGATGGGTGATGGTGAGGATGAAGCAAATGGTTAAAGTTGACCGATTGGAAACCTATTCTGTTTGGAATAGGAAAAAAAAGACCGGAAGTATTTTGGTAAATAACTTAACATTGTAAAGGATATAATAATAAATTTAAACATTTAAAAATAGAAAATAGAAAATGATTTGGTCAAGGTTTTACTTTAATGGTCAACGTCAAATATAGGTACCAAGCTTTAATATTTGAAATGTTGGGTACCAAAGCAATTTGAAATATTGGGTACCAAAGCAATGTACTGGACATTTGCTGGGTACCAACTGTTAAAATTGCTGGGTACCAACTGTTAAATAGCTCTTAATGTAACAATAGAAGTTGAAATGGACCATTGTGTAGGTACGTAAAGTAAATCAAACTGAATTACAACCTCCACCAGCACCCAGTTTTGATAATAATCCTAACAATACAACAATAATCTTTGAAGATTGTAGGATTGTAGATTGGTAAACAAACAAGGAAACAAAATTCTACTTTACATCAAACCAGAAGAGAAGAGCTGTCCTAGAATAAATTACTCGGACCCGCTGTAGTGACAGGGTCCCTATTGTTGAGACAGCTTTAGAGCCTCCTTCAATTCGGGTACGTGATACTGATACACTATCAGCCTGGACCAATGCTGACAATGCCTCACCAGGTATAGGAATAACATCTGATGGCCCTTTTGCAGTGCTTACTATTGCGCATGAGAGGTAGTCTAACGGGTTTTCATCGCACTGGAGTATGCACCGTTCTATCGTTAATCTTCCACTCCTATGAAGCAAACAACATCCTAACTCCGCTTTCACAGTTAAGTTTGATAACTTACAAGTACACAGGAACTCGAATGCACTGCTCGGACATTCATGACAGAAGTTGCTTCAGATTAAAGAATAAAAATTTGATAGGGAAGGACATAAATGAAAACAACTTGAATCATGGGAGGTTCATAAGTTCAAACCTTTCCGAGCCCCGCGAACAGACCAGTGTCGTTTCATCTGGATGCTCACCTTCACCAAGCTGAACAAAGAAGAAGTCGTAAAAAGGGAAATGGTCGTCCGTGTCCAGAAATAAATGAGTACACTTTTTCATGTTATGTTATGTTCTCTCACTTGGAAATGCATATTTGTAAGTTGTTTAGTAACACATGATGGCTGAATGAATACTTGTACATTGCTCAAAAAATTTAAACATACCAAGCAAAGTGGTTTCTTAATCTGAATATCACGAACATGGTGACTCCCACCAGCACCTATCAAAATGGTATCTCCGGGCCTATACAAGAGTAAGAAGAAAGGTAAATAATTTTTCGTTTATTAATTTTTCTATTAATATTCTATATATATTTTCTCGCAAATAGGATTTCACCAACCTCGCAGCAGAGACAGCGGTTTCAACGCTGGGAAACACTCCAGGTTCAGATGAATCTTTGAGAGCCTGGTCTACACGTAGCCACAGGCGAGGATGGCATGCAAGGTAGTACCATCTGCGGGAAACGAGGGCGGCGTTATACCGATCTGCAAACCCAACCCGGAATTTGTGATAGAATTGTGCAATACAAAAATTTCAAAGTAATAACCAAAGGAAGCACTGTATAATTTCCACGAGGATCAACATTTGAAACAGAAAATAAACAAATTAATACATTCTCCTTATATCCAAAATAGAGATGATCCTGTGTATGATTCCGGGATAAACAAACACAAGCACATATCGATGCCCTCCAATATTAGAAAACTTCCATGTATCCAGTCATATAAAAAATTGTGACATGCTCTCCTCCAATGAATCAATCAATCCTTCTCTCAAGGCATGTGTTGAATCGCTTATCATTCAGTGCTCAAGTTTCAGACACAGAATTGACATAGTTAAGCACATATATGGGTTCACTGTGATTATCAACATGATATATAGTGGTACATTGTGACATGCTCTCCTCCAATCAATCAATCCTTCTCTCAAGGCATGTGTTGAACCATTCATCATTCGGTGTTCAGGTTTCTGACACAAAACAGACTTAGCACACACAAGGGTTCACTGTGACTATCAACATGGTATATAGTGCATACCACCTAGCCCATCAACAGAAATTTAGGCATGCAGTGCAAAACAGTACATCTAGTTAGAGATACTATGAAGAGTCCTAAACTCCTGATACTTATGTTCTTCACTCCCAAAATATTGAAGACCATGTTCAAAAACACCATGCCATGGTTAACCATTAACATCATGCCTCAACCCAAGAATGACGTTGAATGGTACCTATTTCTTACAATATCAGTCAATAATACATACAAGTTCGTTGTTTTTTCTTTATTATTTTCAGGTTTTGATGCTTAGAATTGGAATCCTATGACATAAGGTTCAACCAACACTAGCTACATCTTGTTTTTTTCTTTTTTTCTTTTCTTAAAACCCAAGAGCTGAATGAAGGAACTCAAATGAGTCCATGATGCAGAAACAGAAACTAGTGAGTAATAACTCGTCAGTAAGTTGGTGGTGTCAAAGCTCTAACCTTTTACAGATCAGATATACTAAGAATGGAAAGGCTCAAATTACATTAAAGAATAAACACAAAATTCAATCTTTCCACAATTGGCATCCTCAGAATTACATTAAAGAAATCAATAAACTAAATCTACCTCTAAATTATATACAAACCTTTTATTTTTCTTAAAATCTTTTCAATCAAATAAAATAGAGAATTAGGGAATTTCTAACATAAAAACACAAAATTGATACCAAAAAAAGGATTTAATTACCTGGAATCGGCGATAAGAAGCTAAAAACATGCATAATACATCCATCATCAAGAGAATTCATAAGCGACGAAGAAGAAGAAGAATAGGATGAAGAACAAGCAACAATATCCAATGAACTCTTGCTTCTTCCCCGCTTCCACCTACTCTTCTCTTCTTTTTCCATATTAGCCCTAATTACAAACAATCCACCTTCTGCTGCTCTGAAGATGTTGTATCTTCTTCTCTGCTATTTTGACCGCATCTTCTTCCAGAGTCAATATATGTGGGACGTGCCGTAGAATTGGGTGCCAATATCATATCAGTGGGGCTGATTTAATAAAGTATTTACAGGGTTGAAATATCATTTCTCAGTGAATTATTTAAAACCCTTTTCATATCATTTTGTTGGAGTAAAGTTTTGTTTCTGGGAGAGATTAGAGTAGTGGGTTCTAGAGAGATTGCAGAGAGATGGAGAATGGTGGTGAACCATTAGCGATCATGCCAAGCTGTTTAAGCGGCATGATAGACAGTGGAAGTGTGGAAAGTCATAGGTACTATCTTGCTAGGAAGACAACTTTTGAGATGTTGAAAGATAGAGGTTATGATGTTCCTGAAAATGAACTCAATCTTACTCTTCCGGAGTTTCGTAGCATTTATTCTGAGAACCCAGATCTTGAACGTCTTCGTATCTCTCTTCCTCTGCTTTCTAATCCATCTAAAAGGGTATAACTTTTTCTCATTTATCTCTTCGTTCTCCAACATACTAGGGTTTTAGTCGATTTTTTGCTTTTTTAAACTTTTCATGTTAGATCTTCATTTTTGGATTTAGGGTTTTCTGTCTGAGCTTACTTAATATTCACTTTATAGTCTGCATGTTAGGTTTTAGCAAGGGTTTAAGTTATTTTTTATTTTTTGTCAAAGTGTAAATTTAGGGTTTTTACTTTCTAGTAAGAAATTTACTGACTGCTTGCATGAACATGTATATGCACTGGTAGGGTATAGTTGTGAATAAATTCAGTTTGTCAAATTCTTTGGGGAGGTTTACTAAGGGTACATTCTATATCTGACTCCATTTATCTTTCTGATTGAAGATTTCTGTAATATTTTGTGGAACTGAGAAAATTAAAAAGGGAACTATAAGGAACCTTCTTGGCCTAGTTGGTGAAGGCACTAATTTGACCCGGCTCATACTGGTCCTGCAAAGTGAGATGACAGCCCAAGCTAAACAGGATTTGACTCTTTTTCAGGTTTCTATTGAGCTTTTCCAAGTAAGTGGCCTAAAAGTCACTCACCATTATTTTGTTTGTTTTCGTTCCGTAAATGTGAAGTGTGTTTTCGGATTACTTTCACTTGCTTCGGACAATGATGAAAGTTTAACTATGTTTTTTTCCATAATAGTCATGATACGTTAGACCATGTTTTAGTAATATGGTATTGCTTCTCTTCTATGGCCAGTTCAGTGGTGAACACTTGATGAGACTTTTCTTGGTTAATTTGACTGTTTTTTTCTTCTCCTTCTTCTATTTTTTTGGCTCCATTGTTGATATCCTGACAAATGTGTATAAAAATCTTAAATCTCAAAAAGTTGAATCGGTAAGTTCTTTTTTTTTGAAATAGAATCTGAATCTCTTTAGTAAAAACAATGTCCTGTAGTTTCTCTAATGATTGTCACCAGACGACCTGTTCCATACCTTCACCGCATTAGATTTTCACATAAATGTTTCTCTTGTTTCCCATAATGCCACACGCCTGTTTGTATTGCAATCTGCTGACTGCTTCAGGTTCTGATTTTAGGGTTCATTTAGACCTGCTTCTAAATGCAATCTTGTAATCTACTGCAGTTATTTTTTTCTTTTTCTTTTTTCTGTTTGAGAATCATGTTACTTTTAAACGCTTCTGCTTTTATTCTTTTTGTCAACTTGCAGTCTTGAACTGAATCTAGGAAACACCCTTACTCATAACGCAGTTTCGCTTGTGGTTCTTAAAATCTAGTTTGCCTGATACATTTTGGTGGACTTGAGTTAAATATATGTTGTGTACGAGGGATATTTGAAAAGCTTCTTTCGTATGTGGGTGTTCCTTAATGCCGTATCTTATAGTGATATAAATGCTATATACTTTGTGTATTTCTGTGACATCAAACAATAAGAAACTTCGTCCCTTTATTCCTAACCACATTTGGGGTTCATTTTGGGATAACTCAATATATGAAGAGGTTTGGTTGGTCTGAAAAGAAGCACAGTTGATGCCTAGATGGGGATGTACATTTTTGAGAAAGAAGTTGTGGGAATGCTAATTAGGTGAACCATATAGGAGCAAAACTGAGGAAATTCATTAGTAAGATAGAGCCCACTGAACTGTTATTTGCATTAACAACGAACATTACATAAGTCTTAAGAGTTGTTGCCTCAGGTTAAAAGGCTTTAACAATAGAACAGTCGATCACCATATTAGCCGAGTTGTTTGTTAGTTTTAGTGCTTGCTGTACAATAAGTGGTGATTAATTGTATACTTGTCTAGCATAAAAAACCATAGGATACTATTTTTGTCGACCTTGGATAGGAAAAGCACATTGTTTTATATGTCTTTCCTCGAGAATTTCTGACTTTTATATGAATAAGGTTGTAGAACAAGGAACCATTTCATCTCATTTTTCTTTAATTCCCATGCAGATTACTGATCTGTTGGTTAACATTACAAAGCATGTTCTCATGCCAAAACATGAGATTCTCACTCCTGAAGAGAAAAAGAAGTTGCTAGCTAAGTATAATCTGGATGATAAGCAGGTTAGTACTCGACACATTCTTGTTTTTTTAAGTTGCATCTTGTTATGTCTGTTGTCTTAAACTACAGTTTTGGTGTAAAGTATAGTTCTGTATTTTGAGTCTTTGACGTGCTTCCTTTGATTGATATGGAATTGTTATCCGTGTGCTCAAACCAACTGCTTAGATTTATATATAGAGCTTAGTATTTGTCTTGGTGAATGCAATGGGTAAACCCTTGGTAGTGCGATGCTAGGTTGTTTTAGAGCAAATTCTGCTGGAGCTTAAGCATGCATCAGTCTCCTCTAGTATGTGGCCTCGTATAGCCGTTTTATTTTTAAGCTAGTAGATGCTTATTTAGTAAAAGTATAATACCTTTAGGTTCTTTACTTGTTTACATGTATTAGTTTCTGGAAGCCTGAAGTAAAAATATCTTTCTTTTGAGCAGCAACATCTGTATTATGTATCTGCTTTGATGTTTTCAACTCGCCATCCTTTATGGAGATAATGATTTTCCGTTTCTATGTTGTTCCGACATCTCTTAAGAGTTGACATGAATAAGCTTGTTCTGGCAATACAGCATAAAAAATCTTTTCTAACTGGCATAAAATCTTGGCCCAGTTCTTTTGTTTATTAAAGTGAATATATAGGAAATTTTGGAAGTATAAGTAGACTTGACAGCACTTTTTTAAGGATGGATGAATGTCATTACATGCAACGGTGGGGGAAGTAGAACAAAATAAGGTGTCCTAAATGTCCTTTTGAGGTACGCTTCATTAGTATCTTAGTGGAGCTTGTTACATGTGAAGTTAATCTTTGTAAAAAGGCCCATTTTAGGGTGGACTTATTACACTGTATAGAATGTCCAGTTGCTTTGTTTGGGAGCCCTGAAAATGGAAGGGCTGTGATAAGGACGAGACTTGGGAGAGTCTCACAAGTGGGGATATCTGAAGATTTGTTTGTGGAAAATGCTGGGGTAATTGGTTTGGTTCCCTCCCCTGTAACACAGAATTCTCTATCTGTTTTTTAGAATCCTATGTACTGTTGTTTTTTCTCATGTTATGTGTGTTATAGAATTCAAGTGAACATTCCTTATTCTAATGCATATTGATGTTCTTTACAGCTTCCCCGCATGTTAGTCACTGATGCATTCGCTCGGTACTATGGGCTCGAGAAGGGGCAGGTGGTAAAAGTTACTTTCGACAGCGACATAACAAGCTCACACGTCACCTATCGCTGTGTCATGTGATGATGATGCTAACAAGTAAAACCTGACTTTTGGAGGAATTAATTTGCTAATACCCATTTTCTCCTTGTGAAGTATATTTTGTTCACTTGCAACTGCCAAAAACTTCGGGATGATATCGACTTATTGCTGATCATCTTGTTAAGCTTATGCTCATGTCAGCATGTTTTCTATTATCTACTTTTGTAAAAGTATGTATAGTGGGGCTGACGGTTCTTGGAATACAATGCAATGATGCTTACTCTTTGAGATCAATTGTCTACTCGTCTGATTTTATAATTAACCCTGTCCGATTTTGGCACCTTGTCTGTTGCATTTAGGTTTTTGCCTGAGCAGTTATTTATTTTGCAAAAGATCAAGTAAATCTTTCATCGTGATGTAAAAATACTTCACCTGGTTTCCACAACCTAGTGTTTCATTAAAACAAGACAAGGTGCCAAAGTAACACACAACATTAAGGGGGAAAATATAGTACATAGGATTGTAAAAAGCAGATACAGACTTCTCTGTTACAGGGGAGGGAACCAAATCAATTACCCCAGCATTTTCGAATCTGGCAGAGAAAACCAATTGTCAAAGTTTAAGGCTAAGTTGGTCTTATTTTCGAATATAAGTGACACCAGATCTGGACCTCCAAGTACATATAAAATCCAAACTCAGATTTCTTTCTCTGAGGAGAATCGGAGATGAAAAGAAGACAGAGAGAGAACCTATGCGTGGCGGCGGTGTACGCAAGGTGTAACGAGTACAAAAGTCGAGGAGTACATCCTTTTTGTTTTAAATCTCCGGGATACGCAAAGAGACGTTTTCGTCGTCTTCTTCTTCTTTTCTTCTGGGTCTTATTGGCTGTTGCTTCCCTTTTTCACCGGCATTACCGCCCCCCTGCGCATCAGAGAAGGTTCGAAAACCCATCCCTCTTTCAATAGGGTTTGATGCAGTTCAATTTAGGGTTCTAAAATAATCTCCAGGTGTTTCATGATGTTAATATGCTGATTTTGTCTTTAACTCTCTTCTGAACAAATTTTAACTTCTTATGTTTATTTGGATGCAGTCGATGGTTTATTCAAGTGATGCTGTTCATACCCTTAAAACTTATCAGAGAGGTGGGTGAGTATTTTTGCTTTGATATAAATAGTTTCTGTCATTTAAAAGATCAGACATCATAAGTTTACTCCAATCTTACTGTTTTCTAAGTCTCTCACCATGGCCTCAAAACTGTTTCATATTTCTACACACCAAGCTGAAAACCTAACTGAAATATCCCTTAGAGAAGCTTTTCAACTTCTTGAGACTCAATTAAGACCCCCATTTTCATTAAAAATCCCTTCTCCATCAGAGTACTTGGAGCTCAATAGGGCTATTGTTTATGGGATTTTAACAGAACCTCACTTTGCCAATGTCCATTTTACTCATTTGAATGCCATTGTCATAGATGGGTACGCTTCTGCGTTGAATTTGATTTTGAAGTTAGTGTATGAATCCTATTCTAAACTTCTAGAAACGGTGAAGTTAAATTTAATTTGGGTTACGTCAAAGCTAGTTGAAGTTTCAGCTGTTGGCATTGATAATTTGGTGGTTGGTTTGTTGAGACAAATAGTTGGGGGTGATATCAGTGAGGGGAATTTGTGGTTATGTATGGAATTGCTTAAGCTTTGCTTGAACAAGTTTGAATTATTATTAGAAGAACCTTTGATTCTTACAAGCGCTTTATATGCATATCTTCGATTATTAGCCGACCATTGTAGGTCATCTGGTAATCAGAAGTTAGAGAACTTGAAAAAATTGGAGATTGATTTTTGTGTTAGAATGTTGAGGAAACATTTTCAGATATGTTTACGAATTGGTAGGGATTTAGTTCGTCTTTTACAAGATCTGGTTTATGTTCCGGAGTTTCGAGCTGTATGGAAGGACTTGCTATCCAATCCGCTTGAATTTAGAACTCCAGAGTTTTCAGATATCTCACAACTGTATTGTTTAAGAACATCAAGCAGATACTTTTTGCTTCGGATTTCGCCAGAGATGGAAACCCAGTTGAGGTTCTTACTGACCCATGTGAGATGGGGTCATCAGAAACGTTACCAGGAATGGTTTGCGAGGAAATTCTTATGCAGGGATGAAGGTAACAGTGTTATTTGTGACATTGTTAGGTTTATATGTTGTGCTCATCACCCACCTAATGAAATTATCCAGTCTGATGTGATTTCACGATGGGCAGTTATTGGCTGGTTACTCAAATGCTGTAGAAAAAATTATATCGAAGCAAATACAAAGTTGGCCTTATTCTATGATTGGTTATTCTTTGACGAAAGAACTGATAATGTTATGAACATTGAGCCTGGGATCTTGTTGATCATGAATTCGGTACCGAGATACATTGATATGACTCAGACCCTTATCGAGTTCATGTTTTTACTCATGGATAACTATGATGTTCAGCGGAAGAATCTCACAGTTCGGGGTCTCTCAACAGCTTTCCGTGTACTTCTCAAGAAGGGAGTGGTTCAATCATTAGACGCTTTAACTTCTAGCAGTTTAATATCTCCCCTACTCAAGCAGAGGCTTGCATTTGTCGTTTCTAATTCAAGCTCAGAGGCCATTCTGAATGCACCTGCAGATAGCCTTCTATATTGTTCTTTACAACCATCAAGTGAGCCTAATCCAGCCAATGTGGAGCCTGAAACATTATTTTCAGGTGATTCACACTTGGAAGGCTGTGTGCAGAAACCCACAGCTAATCTTCCCCACTGTTCTCTGGAACCATCAAAACTGCCAAGTCCATCCAGCGTGGAGACCCAAACATCCGTAATGATTGATTCAAATTTGAAAGACCTTGCCCACAAATCCACAACTAGTGCTCCCTGTTCTTCTCTACTAGCAGTAAATTTGCTGAGTCTGTCCAATTTGCAATCCCAAACATCATCATCAAATGCAGAGACAGAAAAATCATTACCACCTGAAGTAAGGATATATAAGCGCCGTCGAGTTACTGGGGCCATTAATGATGCTTTACCTCTTTCAGACAAGTCACGTACTTTGCTTGGTTCATTGGTTACAGCTAAGAGAAATCCATTAAGTATTATTGAGGAATTGCTGCGGAGTCTTGGAGATTCTATCAAGACATCAAGAATGGCGGGTCTTCAGACTCTCGAGAAGATATTATTCTTGTATGCTAACCTTACTAGCGAGGTACCTGATAATGCCAATACAGGTGATTTTGATCTTACGCCTCAAGTGGTAGCTTCTCGAATAACTGAAGCATTCAAATCAAATCGATATGAAATGTTTAAACCTCTTAAGTGCCCACAAGAACTGAAGTATGATGATGAAATTAATTCTGCTACTGCGGTGATTACCTCTGTTTTTTTCTTTGCGCAGAAGAAAAGGATCAAAGAAATGATTTTATTCTGGTCTAGAAATGGTTATTTAGTCGGACCACGGTTACTGTCTTATGCCTCCAGACTCTTTTCCGAGGCCCACATTAGTTGCTTGAGGAATTTAGTGGGGGAGCAAAGTTCTGTGAATATAAATATCCCGGAAACATCATTTCTGAAGCATCATATAGATAGTTATATTTCTTTCTCAAAAGCTGAAGGAATAGATCCTTCCAGTACCGAAGTTTCTGCTTCGAAGTTGGATGCCAAATTGGTTATAGATTTGGTGGAGGGTACTTTTGCTTCTTACAGAAACTTCATTTCATCGACAGATCGTTCACAGGGCAAAGAAGATTCATCTCTGTCAAAGCTCTTGCTTTCTGATGTATTATCTTATTCTGGGTGGAACACGAAGAGATTGACAACGGTACTGTGCAGTATGTTTGCTTGTCTTTCCGACTTATGCACCTCAAAGGAAGAGTTCGTGCTGTTTCTCTTGGAGAAGTTGGATTATGTAGAGCTTGTTACTTTACAATTTCAGATATGTTTGAGGAGATTCTCTGTTTTTGGAGAGGACACCAAATTAATATCCAATTTAATAAAAAGCTCACTGAATTGGGAAATTATGAAGCAGAAAAAACTCTGGGGTTTATTGACATCAGAGCTGGCAGGTTTAAAGGTTCACGTGGAGAAAGTTGCTGCAGACTGTTTGGATGTATTTGATCCAAGTGTGCATTCCGTTGCTGTAGAGGGTCTTTTTGATTTGTGTTGTCGTCTTGCACCAACTACTGAGCTTGTTGGTACAATGATTTCATTACGGGACAATAGGTTTGGGGATTTTGCTGCTGCGGTGTTAGCGAATTGGGTTGTCTCTAATGGCTCAATGCTGTTCAATAGCATAGTTGTATGCCTGGAAAAACTGCATAACAAAGATATACATTTGATGGTTTCTGGTTCTAGTGTAAACAAATATACCATTTTAGAGTTGCTAAATTTTCTTGACAAACAAGAGATGAAAAACTTAAATTTTGTAAATGAAGTGTCTGGCGGTATGTCAGAGGTAAAAGCTAGATTAATGGACATGGTAATTGGCCAGCGTGACAGATAAACTTGGTTTGACTCTTGAATATGGTAAGACAAGTTTCTTCTATCTGTTTCTAATTAAAGATTCTGCATCTACACTCATCATATTGTATCAATTTGTCTGTGAACTGATGCATGTGGATATGGTGCGTTAGGTTTCTAACAGGTTCTATACTTCTACATATATTCAGAATGGCCTGATTCCCTTTGCTGCATGCAACAAGGAAGGACTACACTGCTAGAAATGCTCAGGATTCTACGGGTACTGTAACATCTACTTTTGCTAGGGGGCACACACATGTAAAAAGTAAAATCACTTATTGACTCCGTTAATCTCACTGATTTAAGATTCCTGCAGTATTTTGTGGAACTGAGAAATTCATAATAGGAGCTGTACGAGATCTTCTTCGCCTGTTTGGTGATGGCAACAGTTTGACCAGGCTGATGCTGGTCCTGCAAATTGAGATGACTGGTCAGGCTAAGTCTGTTTCAAGCTTCAGATTTTCCAAGTAAGTTGTGTCAAAGTTACTCACTATTCTCTTGTTTTTACTCTGTTGTGTGTTTTCGGACTACCAACTCTTGTTTTGGAGATGGTTGAAAATTTATTAAATGTTTTCTTCCATAATAGTCATGATATCTTACACTACATCTGGAAAATGTTGTGTTGCTTCTCTTCTATTGGTCATCCAGATTCTGGCAGGATATATAGGTTGGGAGTCGATTTTCAAAAATGAGTTCCCTTCAATCTTCAAAGTAGCAGCAAGCAAGCTTGGCGGCATCAAGGAATTATTGCATAACAGAAGCTGGGGAATTGAGTTAAAAGACCACTTTCAATGCTGGAAATTCAGGAACTGACAAGGCTAAGGTCAGCTATTGGTCCTGCTCCTTAGTCTCAATCAGCAAGAAGATTAAGTTGCTTGCAAGTTCATCAACCAAAACCAGAAATTGTCAGTTGAGGATTGCTACTCATGGATGTGCAGCCAACACATACTTGCTCAACAGGTACAACCTTTTTCTTATAAGAGTATATGGGTTGATGAAGTGCTAGTAGTTCAATATTTCATGTGGCTATAGTGCAAAATGCGCTGCCTACAGTGGATAACCTAAACAGAAGAGGTTGACTGATAGCTGAAACTAGATGTGCACTCTGTTAGCAAGAAGATGAATCTGTATGTCACCTACTTCACTGTTCCTTCGCATCTGCTTTATGGAATTACTTTTTGGATGCTTATAAATCGAAATGGGTTCAGGAAAATGACATGATGCAGCAGCTACTTCCTGGAAATCTAAAATGGGAAGGAACAGGGGTAGAAATATCTGGCATATCCTGTTGTTTGCAATAGCTTGGTCCATTCAGGGTGAGAGGAATAGAAGGGTCATGGCCAAGAAATCTCTAAGGAGCATAAAAGTTCTAATTGATGAAGCCAAGAGTGCAATTTTCCTTAGGAGTTCCTCAACTGATTGGTTCAACTGTTATGTTCAGTCAAACTGTATTTAGGAGTGTTGTTCCAGTTTTAATGTAGTGAATTAGTCCAGTACTCTGTCCTGTGCTTGTAATATCTTGGGCGCCTCCCCTCTTAATTTTATACAGTGTGGCTTATAGTTCTTGACAACATCACCATTGAGGAAGACGATTTCAATTATTCTGCCAGCAGCTAAATTTCAAGTAAGAAAGAGAGTTTCTGTCATAGACTAGACATGAAGGAAGATTTTTACTATCGAGATCCTTCTGTACATACCATCAGAATCACTTGCAAAATCAATGATGTATGCCATGTGCATAACCTCCATACACAGACACATCATAATCTGTTTTTCTCAAACCACTTAATGTAATTCTTTATTTTTAGTTGATCCTTTCTGACAAGGAAGTTCTCTGCATTTATTTTCGTTTATTTTATAATTGAATACATTTGCCATCAAACCAGTACAAGATAACTCTCCCAGCTAAACAGAGTATCTGCGTTATAGGCTGAGTAGTAGTAGCAGTAGTAGTAGTAGTTGTCGTAGTACCAGTTGTGATGATGATGGTGGTGGTGGTAGTAGCATAGCAGTAGCTGTTGCTATGATGCAGGGATAATTAGACATATCCTGAACTATACTACTATTACAAACATCAAAAGTCTGCTTTCACACAAAGAGGCATATAGATTTGCAAGGTAAGATGAGTTAAAAACTATCAGTTAACAGACTGAAATATTGCATATATTTGATGTTTCATCAACTATATTTCAATGCAATCACAGATTGCCGGATCAAAATTGTAAAACAAATAAAAAAAAAGAAACAGAGAAAGAGAAAGAGTTCTTAATTTGGCCATCCAACCCTGCTTACCCTAATGGCGTATACCAAAGGTACCAATACAAGAAGCTATAACTGATCGCGCCTGTAGTAACATGATATCGACAATGTGGGAGCGACCGAACAAGGAAAGAACCAGAGTGATTATCAGATAAAGGTATCACTTTTGACTAAAGGTTTTCATTAGCAGCAATTTGAACCAAATCACATGACAACATTGGGTATCCGGGTCATAAGTATCTTATGTAGCCTGTTAGATGCAGAGGACTATTTTCAGTTGTGGTAAACTCAGCATTCCTCAGACTGGCACCCTTTTACCTCTGTACTTATCCATGAACTGCAAGCACATAAACAAGCAATTAATAGTTTGACATCGGCACCTGTTTTGATGTGCGGGCCTTGAAGCACGACATGTTCCCAAGATGCATAATTACAGTTAAAGAAAAGATGCTATCTTGCTGAAGGAAAATCTGGAAATGTAGCATTACCATAAAAATAATAAATGAAAAAGAGAAGGGCATGAGTGATATCTGGTTGAAAGAGAATTATGAAAGGTGGCATTACAGTAAATATACATAATTAACTTAAAAGAACCAAAGTACGACATAACAAGCTTAGCAATGTTATGGCTGTAACTGTCATGCAAAGCAGCCAAGACTCTTGCCCAACATAATGAAATTTCCAAAATTAACCGTAACTCACAACCTTTTGTTTTGGTGCTGAACCAGCTCACAACCTACGGACTATGTTATGGCTAATAAGGTAAGTAGGAATAAACTCCCCCATAAAGTTAATGATTTATGAATGTTTCAATATGCAGATCAGTTCTCCACCAACCACGATTGTAACCCTTAAAAACCATAATTCAGTTGCTTTTGACTTTTCCAAGTGCTTACCCTATCAGTTCATTTCAATTTTTTGTATTGCTTGTCCCCTTCAACTACACATTCATATTTCATGCTTTGGTTTTTTCTAATATGCTTAAATCACAAACTCATAGGACCGAGGTAGGGGAGAAGAAGTCTAAAAGTCTGAAGTGTATCTATCAATGGGTGCCCAAGGATAGAAATTGGCTCTTATAACCCTTGAAGTTTTATGTCAGATATAAACAATTTCTTCAAAGGAAAGAACTCCACATAAGCTTCTAAAACGCTTCTTTTCACAAATAGTTTGTTAGGAAAACGTGATATATAAGTTTACATAATTAACTTTTCTTTTTCAATTTACACAATAAATCAGTAAGCAATAAATATTAATTCACAAAATCTTCTTACCGACATGACAAAAGGTTGTTGAAAGATCCAACCAAGAATCGGAATTCTCTGCAGAAACACCGCCAATGTAGGCCAAAACCCACTGTAGAAAAACCTCATATCAACAACCATGAGTATTTAATAAATAAATAATTACTGAGGAAGAAATCAAAAAAGAAAGTACAGACCTGAAAAGCACAATGAAACCATATGCCTCCAAGATCATGCCCATGAGAGGCCATCCAATGAGGACCAAAAAGAAACCAATACCAAAAGAGATTGTCCCCTATCGAACATTCGATATAGCATATTTAATAAGTCACAACAATATATTCTGAAACCAGGTAAGAAGTAAGCTCGAAAAGAAGAACAAACCACACAGCAACAAAAATCAGACAAGAGAATCAAACCTTATAATTCTGGCGTTTCATGAAAAACTGCATTGTTGATTTCAGTCCAATGGTCAACATCAAGCCTGATAAGAAGAGGATCTGATTATCACAAAGAAGCAAGTCATCATAAAGCAATTACATGTCAATGATAACCAGAACAAAAAATAAAACAGAATCTAGAGACGGCATGTGAACAAGATGAGATTCTACAGCTGCTTACATTTCCCATCGCAAGAAGCCCTTTGTCAAAGAAGAAAACAATTCCCAAAAATGAGAAAAGTATGCCGAACCCTGTCAATCCAAGCCCTATTTCTGTTTCATTTGCAAGTGAGATGATCAGAGACAGGTAGAGTACAAATATACCAAGGAAGCAGCAAATTAGAAAATAAATAAAATGAAGCACTTGAAAAGACAAGAGTTTTCGCCCATAAATTAAGGCAAAAAGAGATCAAGATGAACATATTGCCACTTTAACTTCTTAGAAAAATTATGTACTATGGTAGGAAACCTCCCAAAACATCAGTCCAATTGCCTGCCTAATACACGGGAATGAGGGATTACATTTTCTCCCCCACCCCCAAAAGAAGTGGAAAAGGACATTTCACTAACAATCCAACTCTAGGTCTCCAAAATATTGGTCCAAATCAACACAGTTAATTTCCTAGTAAGGGATTTCGAAATTTGATATATCACTTCTCAGTACTTGTGCATTCCCATAATTCCCCTCATGCCCAAATAGCATTTGTCCGTTAGTTTAATGTTTTTATTTTCAGCAGTTGCATTTGTTTGGAGCCATTCAGCAAGAACAATTTTCAGAAACATTTATTAGCAGATAATCCAAGACACTTTTGATTTTTCAGAATAATCCTTGAGTACTTATTTTCTAGACTACCTAAGGCCGAAACTGCAAGGTGTCTCCAATCTCAGTAAAATTACAATAACCCCCCCTAACACTATCTACAGTGTTATTTTAATTTTAAATTCCAATTATTAGTAAAATGTCACCTTAGGTTCAGATTAACTGATCAACAAACACATGATATATTACCACCAATATGATTTCAACAAAGCATCATGCTGATAAATTAACCCTGCTTGTAAGACAACTAGAAAGTGAAAAGATATTATAAATTTTTAGAATCCATATTTATGCATTGCCTGCTATTATCTTAAAGAAAGGACTGAACCATCAATCTTTTTCAAAGTAAACACCTTTCCAACAGGATCAGTATAGTGTACTTCGACGAAGATACAATACAGCTTTTATATTGAAAGCCAAAATAATTTCGGAGTATAAACAATTCAGAAATGAGAAAGAGACATAAAATCTATACAAAACAATGAGCATCAAAATACAAAAAATATAAATCGGATGTCATGAGAGGATCTAGTAACATAAGACCTTTAGGAGTCCAAATTTAGGATTCTAAGGATGTAGATATAAACATAGTTTATGAATTGTGTCGACCACTACTTCAGAGAGAAAACAAGAGCAGGTTACGAAAATAGATGAAGAAGCATAGTTTCGGAGCAATTCAACATTTTAATCCTATTCGAAGATGTTAGCTGGACTACAATAATTCAGCCCAAAAAACACGAGCCAAAAAACACAAGAGATCATATCGGCAAACTGTGGGGTCCACTGGCCTCAAACCTACATGTTTAGATAAGGATCTCAGCCCCTCCTTGGCCCTTTGGCTGGAAGATGGTGTTGCTATTTGGATACAAGTCGCAAGCAAGTTCGATATTTTGGTATTTTGATTTTCTAATCAACGACATAAATGACATATTAGAGGACAGCTTTATGTTTCTTTGTATATTGCGAGTCCAGTGTTCTTTCTTCAATCAGAGGAAGCTACAAACAAAATTAATTTAACCAACTACTGGGAATAATCGAAAAGAATAAACTACAACATACTTTTTCTGTCATTCATCTCGAACGAAAGCATTATGCCAATTCAAGCTTGAATGCTCGCAAGTCCTAACTGCATAAACAAAATGAAGTAAGAGTCAGAAGGAATTGGCCAAGGACGCATTCAACAATGCGAATCAAGACAATATCAATGGAGTTTATGCAACTAAACAAATAAATAAACTAGTTCAAAGTTTATGTAATTTAGCAATTTCAGTATGTTTATGAGATACATGTAGAAACTCCAAGATGTATGATAATAAGATTATCCTTTTCTCAATGAATATCCCTGTTACCCATAAGAAAATTGAAATACTAAACACTCTCCAGCTGGCGTGAAAAAGATATAGTGCGTCATATCAGAGATGATTCTGACTATTAGATTGCAGTTTTTGCATCTTTTTTTTCCAAGGTGTACCGATGGAACAACATATAAACTTACTAACTAGACAATGTAGATTTGGTGACGCGATATCAGTACCGTCCCATGCGGCTACTGACATCAATTACAGTGATACTAAGCAACAGCCCAGGTTCAAAATAACCCTATAGTTAGCTTACATGTAAGCGACTACAGTTGAATAAGCACAAAAGGCGACTCAAATGTGATAACTGCACTAACTAGTGAGTGATTTAGATCCCCCGTTGTCCATTCATTTATAAGCTAATAATATATTTGGAGTTGTTTGTGTGAATAATAGTAAAATAAGGATACACAAGTGAATCCTTAAAAGCAGTTTCATGCACAGTCAATTCATTTTTTTGTCCTATGATCTCAAATCAAATAATCTAATTAAGTTAAAACCCTAATTTGTATAAAAGAAACCCTAGAATAATCATTACTATCCAATGTAGCACAAACTACAAATTCTTTATCTGGGATTCTACAAACATAATGACAGATCCAAATAGCTTAATTTGGAGAAAGAAATTAAACCAAAAAAAAGGATAAACCCTAGAATAAATGAAATGACAGAAAAATGAGATCGAATCATACCTTTTAAGAAACGGTTGAAATCCAAATTAATTACAGTGTTTTGTTCTCTGGACGGAGGAATGTCAGATAAAAGTGAGACGGCTGAGATGGAAGAACCAGAACCAAACCACAATCATAAGACTAATCCAAGAAAAAGAAGAATATCAAATCAGAGTTTTCTATTCTTGGGGTTACTAAACAGACTTGATACTTCTCGTGAGTAGAGGAGAAGAAGAAGAGGGCAATTACTTCTGCTGAGATATTTTTTTGTTTTTTTTATGGAAAGGGTAAAATCAACAGGCCGGCGGATTCATGGGCCCGCCTTTCACTCGCAGACTTAAGGGAAACTTATCCATGTCAGTGTTTGGATACGGGAAGTCGAAGTGCTTTTGCTACGTAAAAATAGAAGTCAGGAGCATAAATGTTTTGCTTCACAAAAGGTCCACTTTTATGTTTTAGAAGTTATTTTGAAATTTTGTACCCAAACTAACTTATGACATTTTTGCTTCCAGAAGTCAAAAAGCAATTTCTGGGTATGTATCCAAATAGTTGCGTCAGAGGGGACTAACTTATTTCCTCTAGAGAGAAAAAAAATTTAATCTCCAACCCATTAAACTCTCTATCATTCTTTTACTCATTTGTAGCTATATAATTGGTGAAAATTATTTTCATTTTTTTCCATCGATTCTTATTAATAAAAGTGGGGAAGAAATCCTAAAGGTGAATGTCTAAAACTAGAGGTTCATCCAGA
Organism: Papaver atlanticum; assembly: GCA_023531105.1. NCBI lineage: Eukaryota > Viridiplantae > Streptophyta > Magnoliopsida > Ranunculales > Papaveraceae > Papaver > Papaver atlanticum. The sequence continues at coordinate 2,227,065 of JAJJMB010017528.1, read as the reverse complement.
GGATGTCTAACCTCTCTTTTTTGCCACATCGTCATCACATCAATGGGTTGGAGATGATTTTTTTATATAAATATGGTTACGTATCCTACGTGGATGAAGATTTTATTTTTCACATACATTCCACTGGAGAAGCTCTTAGGGCAATTCCTATGGAATTAAATAAAAATGTTTATTTGTTGAGCCAAATGAATGGTCAAACAACATTTTCCATTATGGTAAAGCGTCGATGGGAGGTGATCAAACGAACGGACGATGACAATACACGAGCGGCTGGTGAAGATCCGCGGGCGGGTGTGGGCAACATGCGGGCAGGCGTGGACAATTCGCCAACGCTAAAAACCTAACGGCTCTTTTCTCAACGACTACAACTTTGAAAGCTATAAAAATCCTTCATTTGAATTCATTTTCATTCACACCACTACACTCTCTTCTTCTTCTAAATTCATTTTCACTCACCAGATCTTTCGTTTAAATTCTTCTACACAAAATCTTGCTACAAAATGAGCAATCTGGCAAGAAAAGTCGTCAAAGTCGCCAATAATTTGAGGCACAAAAGAGATCGAAAACATGAACCAATACCGAGGCCTGCCACAAATGTAGATTATACTCATAATCATTAAGCAGAGTTTGCTTCGCCAAATGTTGTTGTTGCTCCATCATTAGTTCAAGGTCATATGTCGGGGCATCAGGAGCTGTCTGATAGTTATTATAAAATGAGAGGTGGATTTCATGGCTTCATGGTCATTCATAATGGTCTACCCCCTCTAGTCCGAGAAAGAGTTGACAGATATCCCTGGCGTGCATTTTATTGTGTGAAGCCTCGAAAACACGACAACAAAATTGCGAAAGTATTGATAGAAAGGTGTTGGCCAACGACACACACGTTCCATTTTATGGATTTTGAAATTGGTAAGTTTTTTAACTTAACTTAAATTTTATTTTTAAGCAATTATTAAATAATCAAAAAGAAATTAATTATAGTTGTTATTACTCTTGTAATAGGAATTACGCCCCTTGATTTGTATTTTATGGGATTCTAAGTGGAGTAAGAGAGCATGTACCATTCAACCAAAACAAATGGGTGTCGGATAATAAATGGCAGACGCTCCTTCTCTCGTTTTTAGAATTAGAAATACGTGTAGATCATAAAAAATTGAAAGGAGGTGGTGCACATTGTTCAACGTTGAAGAAATTCCTCCAAAATAAGGAAAACTCAACAAATGTGGATGAATATGAATATCCTCAACTCGAAAGGGTGTTTATTTTATGGTTAATAGGTCAGACGTTCTTTACAAACTCAACTACTGTTTCTCATGTTGGCTGGCTTGAAGCGTTAGAAAATCTTGAAAAAACACCACATTATGATTGGGGGTCTGCAATTTTAGCATAAATGTACTGTGGCCTGGATCAAGCGTCCATGGGTACAACTAACTTCACTAGTTTATTGGGCATCATAAAGGTAAATATCTAAATTATTATTTTTAAATTTAAAGAATTTTTACGAACAAATGTAGATAAGAAAAAATACTAATTATGGAGAAATTTGCAGTATTGGTGGTATACCTACTTCCGTGTTGGTAAACCAATTCTTAAAGGCAGTACCCATAGGAATGTTGTTGTTCACCCTTACCTTGATTTTCCTCAGTATCAACGTCGAGATGTACACGATATTCTTGATTATTCTCTCCGTATAGTTATTTTTTACACTCCAGAATTGGATAAAGGGGTTTGGTACCTGGGAGAAAGACAGTTGTACCAGTTACGTGGGATTTATGCAATTACAATTAACCCTCCACAATAGTTGCAAACCTCCGCGTCATATTTCGATCGGGAGAGAACGAGGTTGTATGTGAGGTTTGAACTAAACACACATGTGGATATTAATGAATCCCAAAATGTCAAATGGTACCAGTCAGTTGCGAAGCTTGTCATATGGTACACACAATATGCATGTCTATGGGTTTGATTTCCCATCCCTATCACGCTTGGGTCTTGATACATACATTTTTCTTATCTAGCCGCCTCCGGAAGATCCATGCTTTATGACTTACCCCAGCACGGGTGCGAGTTCTTCATCATCTTCGTCAAATTTTCCCGAAATCCGTTGGGAGATGCCAAGTATTACTTCACAAGGTGAGCTAACCACGATACCCATTGTTTCCCAAGCTATGAAACGTGATTATCCTTACCACAATGTGAATGCTTCTAATGAAGAGTTGAAGAGACAGCTTGACGATTTCCATTGGCTTGTTCGGCAAATGAATTCTACACACTTGGGTGTGTGTAGGAAATGACAGTTGGACACAATGTTTGGGTTGAGTCCAAGTGTAAATCCTGAGGGACATTCACATTCTTATGGTTCTACCAGGAGCAACAAATCATGGCACGAGAATGATTCAGTGGTGGGAGATACACAGGTACATCATGAAAAAGCGGGGCTCTAACAACCACACCCATATATTTCGTATAGGCAATCTGTATGGACTAACTCCAATATATTTCCAAGAGAATCAACTAGGAAGTCAGACTCAATCAAGGAAAATACATCCAAGAGTTATATCTCAATTTCTTAAATCAATATACAATCAAACAGATAGAAATCTGTGAGCCAGATTAATATGAGAAATAACTTGGATAGTACCAAAGACCAATATCCAAGCGTCAATCAACAACCAAAGGTTGGATTTACCAATTGATTGAACTACGCACAACCTGTGATATTTCAATTATATATAAAATATAATGCGGAAAAGAAATAACACAGACACCATAAGTTTTGTTAACGAGGAAACCGCAAATGCAAAAAACCTCGGGACCTAGTCCAGATTTGAACACCACACTGTATTAAGCCGCTACAGACTCTATCCTACTATAAACTAACTTCGGTCTGGACTGTAGTAGCTGAACCATTGAATACAGTGTGTGTTCAATCTGGACTAGGTCCCGGGGTTTTTCTGCATTTGCGGTTTCCTCGTTAACAAAACTTCTGGTATCTGTGTTATTTCTTTTCCGCATTATATTTTATTATATAGTTGAAATATCACAGGTTGTGCGTTGAATCGATCAATTGGTTAATCCAACCTTTGGTTGTTGATTGAAATTAGTTGATCCTTGAACATTGGTCTTTGGTACCGTTCAAGTTATTTCTCTTGTATTCAATCAGGCTCGCAGTTTTCTATTTGTTTGAGTAAGGATTGTATCGAGAAATTGAGATATAACTCTTTGATATACTTTTTATTAAGATTGAGTCTGACTGTCTAGTTGATTCTCTTAAAATTATATTGGAGTTAGTCCATACAGATTGCTAAGTGAAATATTGGGTAAGGTTGTTAGACCCCCGCTTTTTTAATTGGTATCAGAGCAGGCAAACACGTTGAAGACCTCGTAAGTCTGTGTTTGTAGCGATCTGACTCTATGGACAGTAAAGTCTCTATAAATGCTTCACCAGAATTGAAGTATGATCTTAGAGAAAGTTCTGAAAAACTTGTTATTCTCCAGAAAAAGTTGGATGAACAAATCCGGATCAACTCTGATCTTGTTGTAGAAATTGCAATGTATATGGATTTGAAGTCCGTAAAAATTCCTTCAATGGATTTGAATAACTCCTTTAATTCTTCCTTGAAGAATTGTCGCAAGTCAGGTGATAAACAAGGTTTAGGCTTTATGAAACCTGATGGGACTAAGAGCTACTCAAATAAGATTAAAGATGTTGGTCCATGTATGTTCTGTGAATCTTACAATCACTTTCAACATACATGTATGTCCTTCCGGAAAAGTTTAAAAGTTGCAAGTAATCTTCTTAAGAAAGCTTAACAACTGTTTACTTCTCTAAAAGGATGTACAAAACTAACAAGAAATCCTAAACATGATAGTAGTGTTAGTATGAGAGCTTTTGCTTTAAAATCAACATCGCCCTTTCAATGGTTTCTTGACAGTGGATGTAGCCGGCATATGACTGGTGATCTCTCATGATTCGTAACTTCAAGCGACTATGAAGGAGGTCCGGTAACATTTGGAGATGGGAGTTGCTGCTACATAAGCAAGAAGGGGACGATCAAACTTCCCGGCGTTCCTGAAATCCATGATGTAGTATACGTTAAAGGTATGACTGCAAACCTTCTTTCTATTAGTCAAATTTGTGACAAAGGCCATAGAGTTGTCTTCATTGCGAATGGATGTGACATTGTAGACAAAGCTGAGAAAGTAATTTTTCAGGGAACTCGTGGTAAAAATAACTGTTATCTTTTGGATACTCAGTTCAGTAACAGTTGCAATTTGACTAAGGTGGAATCTACACATCTTTGGCATGAGCGTTTTGGTCACATCAATTATCGTCTTCTAACTAAGATCATTAATAAAGAACTTGTTAGAGGCGTTCCCAAAATCAATGCAAAGATTGATGGTGTATGTGGTGCCTGTCAAAAGGGTAAACAAACGAAAGTTCACCATAAATCATCTCGAGATATTCTCACTAAAGCTCCACTTAATTTAATTCATATGGACCTCTTCGGACCTATTCAACAACCCACGGTTGCGGGTAAGAAGTACGCTTTAGTTATGGTGTATGATTACACCAGATTCACTTGGGTAGCATTTCTATCTCATAAGAATGAAACCCTTGATGAATTCAAGATTATTGTTAATAGAATCCAGAACGAACAAGGTCGCAAACTAAATAAAATTAGAAGCGACCATGGAACTGAATTCAAGGATACTAAGGTGTTTTAATTTTGTGACGAACTGAGGATTATTCAACAATACTCACCACCCATTACTCCTCAAGCTAATGGAGTTACAGAAAGAAAGAATATGAACATTCAGGAAATGGCCAAGGTAATGCTTCATAACAAAAACTTACCTTTAAGGTTTTGGGGAGAAGCTGTCTTCACGGCATGTTATTTGATCAACCGTGTCTACCTATGGTCTAAAACCTTAAACACTCCTTATGAGTTGTGGTACGGTAGAAAACCAAACTTACATTATCTCAGAGTGTTCGGAAGTAAATGCTACATTCTAAAAGATCGAGAACAGAGAGGGAAATTTGATACTAAAAGTGATGAAGGTATCTTTCTTGGCTATGCTTCTGATAGTCGTGGTTTTCGAGTTTTTAATCTCAGAACCCAAGTCATGAAGGAATCTGCTAATGTTATCATTAATGATATTAGTAATTTTCATCATGGTAATCCTCCTGCTGAATTGCCTCCAACTGAGACAATTGAGAAAGTCAAAGAAATCCCAGAATCAGTTGAAGTCGTCCCTACGATTACTGATCCTGATATTTCTAGTGACGGGGAGAAGAGCACTGATCAGGCTACTCCTGTTGAACAAGAACGTGTCCCTCCTCTACACCTCTGGGTTCAAAGGAATCATGATTCCAACAGTATTATTGGAGGAAGATATTCTACTGCTAAGACAAGAGGACAACTTCAAAATATTTGCAATTTTGGTTGTTATCTTTCACAAGTAGATCCGAGAAATATTGACGAATCTCTTAGAGATACCCTTTGGGTGAATGCAATGCATGAAAAGTTAAATCAATTTCAAATACAAGACGTATGGGAACTTGTACCTTGTCCCTCCAATATCAATATTGTTGGTATTCAAGAATAAGTCTGATGAATTTGGTACAATTATCAGAAATAAAGCCAAACTTGTCGCTCAAGGATATTCACAGATTGAGGGTATCGACTTTGACGAAACCTTTGCTCATGTGGCACGCCTTGAGTCCATTAGGTTGTTATTAGCTCATGCTTGTTTTCTTCAGGTTAAGTTGTTTCAAATGGACATAAAATTCGCGTTCCTAAACGGAAATTTAAAGGAAGAGGTCTATATTGCTCAAACTAAGGATTTTGAAAATCCTAATTTCCCAGATCATGTCCTTAAACTTAAAAAGGCATTATATGGGTTAAAACAAGCACCTCGTACCTGTTTCGAAAAACTAACCACTTCTCTTCTTAGGAAAGGATTTTCGAAAGGTGGAGCTGATAAAACCTTGTTTACCAAATGGAGTGGGAAAGATGTTGTCATTGCTCAAGTCTACGTAGATGATATCATCTATGGTTCAACTTCTGAGAAACTTGCAAAAGACTTTCAAGTCTCTCTTGGTAAGGAGTTTGAAATGAGCAATGTTGGTGAATTAAAATTCTTTTTGGGTTTACAGATTGAACAACACAAGGATGGAATTTACTTATCTCAAGAGAAATACGCGAAAAATCTTATTTCAAGATTCGTCCTTGATAAGTAAACTCCAAACCTAACTCCTATGCCTACCACTGGTAAACTACATCGAGATGAGAAAGGTGTAAATGTGGATAAAAAACTTTATCGATCTATCATTGGAAGTCTTTTATATCTCACAGCCACGAGACCTGATATTGCTTTTAGTGTTGGTTGTTGTGTTAGGTTTAAGGCAAAACCAAAGGAATCTCATCTTGCAGCTGCAAAAAGGATCATACACTACATTAGTCACACTGCCGGGTATGGTCTTTCCTACACGTTTGATACTAACACTAATCTTACTGCTTATTCAGATGCTGATTGAGCAGGATGTGTGGAAGACAGAAAGAGTACATCAGGGGGTTTCTACTATGTAGGATTGAATCTTGTAGCTTGGAATAGCAAGAAACAAAATTCACAATCCCTCACAACATGTGAAGCAGAATATGTTGCTGCAGGCTCATGTTGTACTCAGCTTCTATAGATGAAACAAATGCTTGCTGATTATGGAATTGACTCTGGAATAATGAAGATTTTTTGTGATAACTCAAGTGCGATTCGTATAACTGAGAATCCTGTTGAGCACTCAAGAACTAAGCACATTGACATAAGGTATCATTTTATTCGAGATCTTTATGAAAATGATATCATTAATATGGAATTTATGACTTCCGAACAACAATTGCTGATATTCTCACCAAACCATTAGACACTGCTACATTTCAACACTTACGGCAGTCTATTGGTGTTGTTCTGGTTCATTAGTCTTCCATAACTCTTTCCCCTGTACTTATCTCGATCTATTGGGAAATTGAGTTTGGAATTCCTAGAGTAGTGTTGCTTCAATTTTGCATTTGTATCTAGTAGAAGTGTTTCTGTTAAAGTATCCTAGTGTTCTTTGAAAATCCTTCTTTTCTTGTGAAAGTAAGATCGCTCTTGTTGTTCTTTCGGGAATTACATTTTATGGGGAGTGTTCTTAATTGAACTTGTGTTTAATTGCCAAATCTTTGTGGGGAGTGCGGCTGTGGAATATTGTAGGAGTTTTCTTGTATCTTTATGAACTCCTTGATGAATGCATTTAGTTTCGACTATATGATTGTGAAAATGCGGGGGTCAAACAACCACACCCAACAATTCGTTTGGCAATCTGAGAGGACTTACTCCAATATACTTTCTAGAGAATCAACTAGACAGTCAGACTCAATCTAGAGAAAAGTATATACAATAATTTATATCTCTATCTCTCAATTCAATCTGCAATCAGCAAATAGAAATTTGCGAGCCCTATTGAATATAAGAGAAATAACTTGAATGGTACCAAAGACCAATGTTTAAGGATCAATCAATTTCAATCAACAACCAAAGGTTGGATTTCCTAATTGATCGATACAACGCACAACCTGTGATATTTCAATTATATAACAAAATATAATGCGGAAAAGAAATAACACAGACACCAGAATTTTGTTAACGAGGAAAACCACAAATGCAAAAAAAAAAACGGGACCTAGTCTAGCTTTGAACACCACACTGTATTAAGTCGATACGGACTCTATCCCACTACAAGTTAACTTCGGACTGGAATGTAGTTGATCCCTAACCAATCTCACACTGATTAAGGTACAGCCGCGTTCCTTACGCCTCTGAATCCCAGCGGGACTCTACTCTATCCCTTAGCTGTGCATTTTTGCTTGTACAAAGTCAAGGTACAAATTGGGAGCAATACGAGCTGAATCCATGCAGATAGGTGAGCCGGATTGACTAAAATTTTATCAAGGCTAGACTTTAGGGTCCTTGAAAAATTGAGTCTACATTGATGTGGTATGCAAGTGACAGTGGTTATTTGTTTTTGAAACGCAGCATTCAACAATTTTAGAGACAGGCAGACAAGCTCAGTCTCTTATGTAGCATTAACCACACATTCCTTCGCAACCTCAGCTGGTTTTACTACCCCATGAATAATAAAATTCGCAACTGAACCATTGAGAGGCCTTGCAATTATATCGTCATGAACAACCCCTGCTCGACCTTTACATGACATCTTCCAAGCATGAAGATACAAGCATTGACAACACAACCACATACGCAGGGGAAGAAGAACCTTCTCCCAAGCACAATACACGTTCAAATCAGAAGAGATTAAATCTATGCATCTGCTCCTGCTGTCATCTGAGAAGAAGTGTTGGTCACGTAAATGTCGCAGAAAAGAACCCTTTGCATACCCCCTACCATTCACCCCATCATGGAAACAATCGAATATGAATGGGCAGTGATAATACCTGTCATTAAGTACACCATCTTCTAAAGAAGGAGATGACCTAACTAATGAACTCAAAGTCTCATCAATCTGGGAAGAAACAGATGGTAACGGCAGGTTACGAGTTGAAAACCTGGTTGATTACCCCAAAAATCTCCTTGTTCAATTTAGTTAGGTGTTTTTTAACCAACTTGAGTTTAGAAGTGACTCTAAAGGTCCAGGAGCAATTTACTTCGGTATTCCAACATGCTTGAATGATTTCAAGAGCCTCAGTGTTAGAGCACTGCTCGGTTGAACCCACCAAACATTGGTATATCAAGGTTAGTTGTCATATTTTAGTATCAAAACTCATAAGTCTAGTCAAATATGTTAAGTCACTTGTGTTGGAACACATGTGCTGGGACAAGTATGGATTACACATTATCTAGGTGTGAACGATTAAGAAATAAAATTTTCGCAGGCCATTGGCAACCATGGTCGGTCACAAGTGTTGAACCGCTACACGGATGCCTACGTACTCGAAGGGATCAAGCATGACCGTAGTTCATCAAATATTACACAGAATATAACATTGTCAAAACCATTAAAGATACCCTTACCTGAGATGCTTATTCAAACCATTTGAAATATTACTCGCCCTATGGGAGCCTACTCTTATTTTTGGAGTCTGCTTAAAATAATCACAAATTTTCGTTCGCGCAAGGAGCCTGTTTAAAATAAATTTAAAAATCCACTCATCCCAGGAAGCATGTTTAAAATTAATAAAAAAAAATCTACCCTCAGTGAGCCTGTTTAAAATAAACACAAAAATTCTCTCGCCCCACGTAGCATGTTTAAAATAAATACAAAAAATCCGCTCATCATAGGGAGCCACATGTCGGTTTAGGGAACAACCATCCCAAGGATACCTCGTATCCCGTCAAGCATAATAAAAAAAATTAGTCGCTCGTTCAAGAGAGCCCCACATGGATTTAGGGAAGATCGATCATTCCCAAAGATAACTCGTACCCCTTCAGCCAGAATATTTAGGGGTCACTGCCCAATGACCCTCGTCCTATCCCGAAAAGTTCACATATAATATAGATATATTAATTCCAGTATTACAATAACTACAATAATGTATCTCGTGACAACATAAATTCTTAAAGATAACTTCGCCATTAAGTATACTATGTGCATGCATATTAAATCAACATCCGCAATACAAGAACTCCAACCATTTTGAGTTTCAATGTAACAAACTAGATTGTTAACAAGTACTACCCATCGTAACACACAAGTTAAAACTTCGTTAACAATTATATGGAGACCTGCCACCTAAGTACACTATACCATATACCAAACATGGTAAACTAACATCTCATGTCCACAATGTAAATTGCGAAGTAGATAATATTTCTATGAAGTCATAATTATATTCACATTAGAACTACACAATTTAGTCCCTTATTGTTCACAATTTGAGTATATACGATGACCATATCGTCATTAAAGTAAACTAAGTTATCATAAGCAACATACCAAAATTTCAGCTAAATCCGATCAACACATAATGAGATAATGAAGAACGAACACACTATACGGAAATTTCTGATTTACATAATACGGTGTCAGTTCTCCGATTTTTGAAGTAGAAGATGATACCTTATTTTTTTGAAAATTTCATATATCTTCATGGATAATGTTAACATAACATATTAAAAATTTATCAAGTTATAACGGTTCATTTGAGAGACACACGTCTTCGAACTTTCCTACTTGTATTAACACCCTATAGAAAATAGCTAGGAATCTCTTATGTTTTAAAGTATCTAAACTACTTATATCCTTGTAATTTTTTTACAGAAAGTTACTAACATTATATTAAACAACATACTAAAATTTCATCTTTATCCAACAATCGAGTAATGAGAAAAACAACATAAAGTATATTGTTCGGTATTTTAATCCCTCTGAACGCAGTCATAGTAAGTCTACTATTTTTGGTACTTACCCATGTCCGATCATCACCAAATTTTTAATGTACTTGCGTGACTTAATGAAGAACAACATACTAAAAATTCATAATATTCTGACTGCTTAAACTTAAGATATGATTATAACAGAAAACTGTATTTTTAGGAAAGGTGCATACAAGATCTTCAAGTCAGAATTGATCATGAGAAGATTTACTACAATCAAAAAAATAAAAATAAAAATAAAACAAATATTATGATGATTCACGATGATAAGAAACCTAGCTTGATTGGGGTATACCCAGATTTAAATGGACATAGTGCATTTACTAAGGGGAGGCCAAAACTGGGTGAAGTTACTTTAGTACCCCTTCACTAATTAACCTAAAAACTAAACCCTAAACTTAAAAACTAAAAACCGTTTAATCTTCTTCTAATCCCTCTCCTCTTCTCCTTCCTTCATCTTATTCCATCAACCTAAAATTCCAATTTTGATTTTTCTACAAAAAATGGTTGATTCTAAACGATCAAGTAGCAATAGAGATTCAACAGGTAACATCAAAAGATCCAAATCAGGGGAAAAAGGTAAGGGAAAAGTTGGAATGAGTAAACCCGAGAATGCAATCCTTGAGAATGTTGAGAAGAACCCTCCACCGGCGAAAAGAAGACTGTAAGTGATTTCTAAACTCAAACCCATTATTGTTTTGTTTTTATTATTATTATATTAGGTTAGAAATCGAAAACTATGATTTTCAGGGTTTTTAGTCGGCAGGGTTCTTTAAAATTTTAGATGTCGGCCTTAAGATTTTAATGGTAGTCAGAAAGGTCGTAACATGAAGATCATGCCGACCTTTCATAGCAGACATGGCGACTGTTAAACAATAACCAGGGCCGACAAGGTATTCAATAACCAATCTTGCCGACTTATCTCTAGTCGGCATTTTATTAGACTTGTACTGTTCCGACTTTAGGTCACATAAACCTGATTTTCCTGAGTTAATAGTCTGGCATCTTTCTTGAATAGGACCATACCGACTGTGTGTTAGTCGGCGTGGTAGATGATTACAACCTCTCAGACTATGTATTAGTCGAAAATGTTCAGATTATCGACCATGCCGACTGTTTTACCAGAACCATGTTTCAATGTGTATAATTTTCATATCTTTTATTTGTGTATTGTTTAGGTTCCCAGAGGTAAAAATAGAGGATATCCCTTGTCTTGTTAGCAATGCAGCAGAGCTATTGGAATTTATTGACAAGATTTATCCTTCTTTAGAAGATCCTAAAGATGAAACTGAAGAGAATTGCCCTGTAAGAAAGTTACTTCTGATGGGTAAGAAAGATCCTGAAGAATTTCTAAGGTTTATGGAGAGTCCTATCAATCCCCTCAACTATGAAGAATGCACATCATCAGAGGAGGAAGAAGAGGAGGTTGATCCAAGAACTTTTTTCAAGGCATCTGACTTTTTTGGAGTGAACCCCTATTATAATTTCTGTTGGGTATAACTAAAGGTCGGCAAGGTAACATTGCCGACTTTTCAACAGCCGGTAATGTTATAAATTATTTGCATGCCGACTATAAGTCAGCCGGCAATGTTAGAAATTATTTGCATGCCGACTATATGATAGCCGACATTGTAGGAAATATTTATATGCCGACCATAAGATAGATGGCCCAAGATAGTCGGCATATTCTTCATTCATAGACCATTCCGGCTAGAAATAGTCGGCGTTTTCTTCATCCGAAGACCATGCCGGCTATACTTAGTCGGCACCTTATTCAAACGTCGACCTTGTCGGCCAAAGTTAGTCGGCACCTTATTCAATCTTCGACCTTGCTGACTTTTCACATTTTGAGAACCAGAATTTTTGATCGAAATCGAACTCATAAGACAGACAAAAGGTTTAATCTACTGAATTCTTATTTTCAAAATTTTAATCTAAACTCAATTAGTTAAGCTAATCAGAATTTTTAGTGTTAATTAAACAAGGGTATATTAGCCATTTAGAAAATACATGGTTAAGGGGTGGCCTGTTTTACTTCTAAATGACCCAGGTTTTGTCTCATTAGGTATACCCTAATCAAGCCAGGTACTACTATTAGTTGATGTTTTCATTTTAATATTTCTTTGGTCATTTTAAACAACCTTGTAGCGTATTCAACCATACTTGCCTATTGCAATCCAACATGAGTGTCCAAATGGAACAGAAGTTACTCATGGGAGAAGGGATGATTTTGGATTTATACTTGTCAAAAATTACCTTGCACCATATATTTTTTGTTCGGAATTGAATCGCCAAAGCCATTTACTGAGTAATGCAACATTCATCATTTCCATATTCTTAATAATATTAGTTAAAGAGATTTATAGAGCAAGAATAACTATCAAGAACTGGTCCATTTAAGATTTCAAAGTTGATCTGTTTTTGAATCAGGACATAGAACTGGGTTCTAGACTTCTGGTATTGAAAAGTTCAATTTAGTGTAGTTCTGATGTTAATTGTCCATTGAGACTTGTGTGCATGTGTGGAATACTTCCACACACAAAAAAACTGTTTAATCTCTACTACGAATTCCATACTAATGATGACTCCCATCCTTCTGTGCATTCTGCAGCTACAAAGCAACTCCGTTGCACAAGATCCTTGCAGGGGGTCGCGTTGTCTATGCGTCTTAGTATTAATGAACTCAATGCCTCATACAGGATTGGTCATGAATGTATCATTTACATTGAGTTTTCAATGCCTGGGCTAGTCAAAGTTGTTTCACTTCCTGCGAAGTCGGATTCAGTAGTGTCGATAGAGCAAACAAATGAACTTATTGGATTGTCGAGCTGTAGCTAAGTAGTTCCTTTTCCAGCAAAAGTTCGAAAATAATTCTCTGTTGGAATACAGTTATATTTGAAATTTTGTCTCTCTTTTTATAAGTCTTCGTAACCCACCAAATTATTGAGTAATGCAGTTAAAAAAAAGAAAGATGCACCAACCACCTTCTTGCCAAAAAGCATACACAGTCAACATGAATTGCCATGAATGAAAGAGACCGTAGTTGAAATGGAAGGTAAAGAAACTGAAATTGAAACTTGAGTGAAAACTGAAATTAATTTCGATGGTAATAAGGAGTAAGATGCACTGATCTCGGAATCATAGATCGGAAGTTAGGTCAATTTATAAGAAATTTTGTTGATTTTCTTATCTAAAAACAACTATCAAGATAATGTGATTATTGTTATGAATGTATTTGTCAAGTCAAGTTAATCAAGTCAGTTTGACTTGACAAGTCTAGTCAAGGTCTGTAATGATTGGACATTAAATGTGTGTAGTCATTGGTCCATCTTTATCTGTAATAATTGGGTGTATTTATACTGTCTGAACAGTATTCTACCCTGTATCTTTTCACTATCAATAATAGAAACTTTTCTCAATAATATTGATTTGTCTGATATTTTTCATGGTATCAGTTAGGCACAGATCCAAACCCTAAATCAAAAATTTCAATCAACACTTTCAGTAACAGCTCAATATCTTTTATAATAACTTTTACAGCTGATTTCTTAGATCTAAATCTTGGTTTAGATTCAATTGTTCTTCACATCATAAACAACTTTTATCAAATCAAATTTTAATCAAGATCGTCTGTGTCTTGATTCTGGTGTTTTCATTCTTAGGTATGCAATTTTATGGTCCAAGAAGCAAACATATTAATCTTATTATTGATAATGACAACACAACAATGTCTTCCGCTGCACCAACATCTGATTCTAGTAATGTAACCAATTTCACTCTCCTCTTCACAAACATTGCTAATTTTGTTTCATTGAAGTTAGATAATGCAAATTTCATTCTCTGGCATGATCAATTTGAGTCGATCTTGATCACAACTGATTTATATGGTCATGTTAATGGATAAATTATAGAACCAAAAGAAAAAGTTATGATTAATGGAGTTTTTAGTGTTAATCCAAAATGGGTTTATTGGAGAAAGATGGATAGATTTGTGGTTATTTGTTTAAAAGCTACTTTTACTTCTACTATATCTGGGGATGTTCTAGGTCTAACAACATCAAGAGAAATTTGGGAATTTCTAGAATCTTGTTTCAAGACTCAGTATAGAGCAAGAAGAATATGTTAAGGGCACATTTATTTGGTATTATAAAAGGAAATTTGACTATACTAGTCTATTTACAGAAGATTAAGACCATTGCAGATTCATTAGCTACTATAGGAGAGAAAGTTAGTGATTCTGATTTGATAATGCATGTTCTAAATGGTTTAGGAAGAGAATATGACAATTTTGTGATCTCAGTTCAAAATAGAGATACTCCATATACTTTTGGTGAATTGAAGGCAAGATTGCTCACACATGAACAGTGGTTATTTGATAAAGAACGTGATACTACAGCTAATTTTGATACTCAACATACTTCTGGTCTTTATGCAAGGAATGGCAATTCTTACTCTGGCAAAGGTACAAATAATGCAAATGGAAATAAGAAGAAGAATGGGTCTAATTTCTCGTATGGTAGAGGCAGTGGTACTAGGAATAATGGATCAAATTATCATATTGGAAGTACTTCTTATGGGCCACAAAGTAATTATGATACAAGAAACAGTTCTACTAGTGAATATAGAAGGCCTGATTTGTCCCAAGTTGATTGTCAAATATGCATGAAGAAAGGACATTATGCCAGTAGATGTCATTTTAGGTACTATCCTCCATCAAATTCTGGTTTTGTCAGTGTTTCTGAGTCTCAGCAACCAGCAAATGGAAATTCAAATACTTCTTCTGCTCCACAAGCTTTTACAATCCAACACACAAATTCAGTTCAAATTAATGATGATCCCTCCAGCTTAACATTGTTGTTGTCAGATTCTGGTGCTTTAGCTCACATGACAGGAGATCCTTCATTACTACAAAATCCTTCTAACTACAAAGGAAAAGATGCAGTCAGAATTGGTAATGGTAAGTCCTTACCAATCTCTCTAACTGGAAATTCAAATATACATACTCCTCATGCAAGTTTTCAACTACAAAATATTCTTCATGTACCTGAAATGAAGCATAATTTGTTGTCAGTGGGTCAATTTACTTTTGATAATAATTGTTATTTGAAACTACATCCTTCAGGATATGAAATTAGGGATTTAGTCACTGATGCACTATTGGCAAAGGGTAGAATAGTTAACAATCTTTATCCAATCTCTTCCATAAATATCCATCATGCTTTATCTGCTTTGCATGCTTCTCATGAAATTTGGCATAGTAGAATGGGTCATCCTTCTGATAAAATTATAAATCAACTTCATTCTTCTAAACTCATTGTTGTTCAACTTTCAAAATCATCTAATTCCTTGTGTCATCATTGTCAAATAGCTAAGAGTAAAAGATTACCTTTCCAATTATCTCCTTTTCATGCTCTAACTCTATTGTCTTTAGTTCATTGTGATGAATGGGGACCATCTCCTGTTTCTTCTTTGCAAGGATACAAATATTATATCTTGTTCATAGATGATTTTAGTAGGTTTCATTGGATTTATCCAATGGAACTGAAAACTGGTGTTTTAAAGTGTTTTGTTCATTTCAAGAACTTAACTGAAACTTTATTTTCTATAAAAATACAAAATTTTCAAACAGATGGTGCTAGTGAGCTTGTTAAGGGTCCTTTAGTGGCTTATCTTTCTACAAATGGTATTAATCTCAGAATCTCTTGTCCCAAAACTCCACAGAAAAATGGCCTTGCTGAGAGAAAGCATAGGCACATTACAGAAGTGGGAAATACTCTATTGTTTAATGCTTCTTGTCCAAAACATTTTTGGTATGATGCTTTCTCAACTGCTACTTATCTCATAAACAGAACTCCAACTCCAATTTTAAAAATAAATCACCTTTTGAGGTTCTTCATAATACTTTACCTGATTATTGTTTTCTCAAAATATTTGGTACTGTTTGTTACCCTTTTTAGGGTGATTCTAGACCAGATAAATTGTCCCCAAAGTCTGTAAAATGCATTTTTATAGGATATAGTCCTTTGCATAAAGGGTACAAATGTTATGATCCTGTGTCAAGAAAACTTCATATTTCAAGAAATGTGGTCTTTTCAGAACAAGAATTTTATTAATCCCATACTACTTCTGTTCCTTCATCATCAACTGATTCTTCTGTCATTTCTGATTTACCTTCATCTCCAATTATTACTGAATTACCTTCTCATTCTAGTACTTCTGCACCTTCTAAAACTGTTATTACAAGATCCATGAGGGGTATTGTTAAACCCAAAGTTTTTCAAGATCATGTTATGCATTGTACTGTTAAGCATCCTATTCCAGTTGCCTTTTCTTCCTTGTTAACTATTCCACCTGAGCCAAAGTCTTTTAAGAGTGCAATCAAAAATCCAAAGTGGCAGTTTTCTATGAAAGAAGAACATCAAGCATTAATGGATAATGATACTTGGGAACTAGTGAAACCTGAACCATATATGAACACTTTGGGTTGTAAATGGGTGTATAAAGTGAAGTTAAAAGCAGATGGTACTGTGGATAGGTTTAAGTCAAGACTAGTGGCTTTAGGTTATAATCAACAAGATGGAGTTGACTTTAGTGAAACCTTTAGTCTTGTAGTTAAATCCACTACAGTAAGAGTTGTATTGGTCTTAGCTGTTTCAAACAACTAGAACATAAAGCAACTTGATGTGTCAAATGCATTCTTGCATGGACATTAAACTGAAGATGTTTACATGACTCAACCATAAGGTTTTGTCAATTTTGACTTTCCAGATCATGTATGTCACTTAAAGAAGAGTTTATATGGGCTCAAACAGGCGCCCAGAGCTTGGTTTGAAAGGTTTAGCAATTTTTTGATTGATTTTGGTTTTGTCAGATCAATGTGTGATTATTCTATGTTCATTTATACCTCTTCTTCTGATATGATGGTTATGCTGCTGTATGTGGATGATATTATACTTACTGGTAGTTCTGATATTCTTATGGAACAGTTAGTTCAAGCTTTGAGTATAGAGTTTGCAATGAAACAACTAGGAAATTTGAATTATTTTTTGGGTATTGAGGCTCAAAGACATGTAGATTCATTAGTTTTGACACAAAAGAAATATACTTTGGATCTTCTTACAAAAGCTAATATGCTTGAGTGTAAACCTTGTGACACTCATGTTGTTAAAGAGTCAAGATCTTCTATAAATGATGGTGTTTTATTAGAAAATCCAGCAGAATACAGGACATTGGTTGGTAGTCTTCAGTATTTGACAATGACTAGGCCTGACATTGCTTTTGGAGTCAATTATGTGTCACAATTCATGCATGCTCCAACAGATATTCATTTTTTGTTGGTTAAAAGGATTCTAAGGTATCTGAAAGGATTAATTGGTGTTGGTCTTACTCTTAGGAAAGGTGATATTTGTTCTGTGAAAGCATATACTGATTCTGATTGGGCTGGATGCCCAAATACAAGAAGATCAACATCTGGGTATGCTATTTTTATGGGAAATTCTTTGGTTTCTTGATCTAGCAAGCAAGAAGCAACCAATTGTTTCTAGATCATCTGCAGAAGCAGAATACAAATGCTTATCTGTAGCTGCTTCTGAGTTGGAATGGTTATCAAATGTATTTCAAGAATTACATGTATCTGTCAAGCTTCCAATACAGATGTTTTGTGATAATACTTCAGCAATTTTCTTAGATTCTAATCCTGTGTTTCATTCCAGGGCCAAACACATAGAGGTGCAATATCATGTGATCAGAGATCTGGTAGTCAAAGGCTTTATCACGATTAATCATATTTCTTCAGAAAACCAGATTGCAGACATCTTCACAAAGGGTTTATGTTCACCTATTTTTACTTATTTACTTCATCAATTGTTGGGATCTACTTCAGGTGTTGCTGTTACAAATCATGAGTGTCAGAATTCTTCAAGTGCTTCTATTGAAGAAGAACTCTCTTCTGACAATGAAAATTCAGTGTTCTCTGGTTTAGCTGTTGTACCTTGAACTGTCTTTCTTTACTTGTGTTGTTTTGTATTTTTCAAGTTTCTATTGTGGCTGCCATTATCAACTTGAGGGGGGCTGTTAAGAATGTATTTGTCAAGTCAAGTTAGTCAAGTCAGTTTGACTTGACAAGTCTAGTCAAGGTCTGTAATGATTGGACATTTAATGTGTGTAGTCATTGGTCCATCTTTATCTGTAATAATTGGGTGTATTTATACTGTCTGAACAGTATTCTATCCTGTATCTTTTCACAATCAATAACAAAAACTTTTCTCAATAATCTTGATTTGTCTGATATTTCTCAATTATAGATATAAAATCTGATCATGATGGGTTGAATACGAAATTTGAACTGATCGAAGAATTAGGTTTTCCAAACCACATTTTTTTAATGGAATTAATAAATTAACAATTGCAATCAAATTAGATGAAATGAGTATATTAAACTTATCTTTTAAATCAATTTTTTATTGAAAACTTTAGATTAATTTGCCGAATTGAATCGCATCAACATTTCTCCTCGATTTCGACTTAATCTTCAAAAAAAAGTAGTGATGATGATGATGTAACTTTTCTAAAGTTGAATCAACTTGAACGAGTTTTTGTTTAATTCTCAGATTTAGATGAGTTGATACTGAGAAAGAATATTTTAGGATTTGTTCTTCCCATAGAGTTGTTTCGATGTAGTTTATAAAAAAATAAAAAGAACTTGAACTGTAAAGAAGTGATCATGTTTGTATGATGGGTGTTTTCGACATCATAAAATATTGATTTGGACTGAATCGTTATAAAAAGGATTAACCTTCTAAATTTGGTGGATTTGGACCTCATAGTATTAGGCTTGAGAGGAGAGGACTAGAATGTCTAGAGCCCAACTAATTTGGGATTAAACATTAATTCCTGAACCCTGTTTTAGGGCATACGTAAAAATTTCAGGGCATACTGAGTAAAGACAAAAACGGGTTGAAAATAGTAAAATCAAAAGCCCATTAACCAAATAGTTTTAGTAATGGCAAATCTGCCCTTTTAGTATTAGTGTTAATAATTTTTATTAGTGGTTAATAATCTAGATTAGTGATTAATAATCTTGATTAGTGATTAATAATCTTGATTAGTGATTAAGATAATTTAGTTATAAAAGTTTGTGTAGATGAAAATTTTTGAGGAGGAAAAAAAAAGTTAGGTTTTTTTTGAGAAGGAGAGGGTGAGTTTGGGGAAAAAAATTGTATCTTGATTAAATGGATGAGGAGGGTCATTCTTCATCTAAAAAACCTAGGAAAATACATATCAACTACAACAATGATCCGGAAATGGATGATTTCTTAGATTAGGAGAATGATTTTACACAAACTCAAACTCAAGCACAAACTCAAACTCAAACTCAAGATGATGATTTTTATGAGCCAAATCCAGATGATGAATACATAGATGAGGAACCCAATACTTCTAATACACAAGTACACTTCTATTTTTTTGTTTAATCTCATTTTTGTAGCTTGAAATCATCAAAAGTTTAAAATTTTACACCATGTCTCGGCAAACCAGGAATATGTTCATCTTATATTTATCAGCCGAACCCACCTGTTTCTGTAAAAATGAAGAACAGTTCGGCTAACTGTAATGTTTTAAGTTAGTCGCCGAACCTCCATTTTGTAACTCCGCGCCTATTTGCTAGTTCATGGTTAGGCTTAGTTGGAAGTTTTATAACATGCCGAACATATTCCTGAGAGTTTTGGAAGAAAATATGTTAATGGTTCGGCTTATTTAGTGAATATCGTAAGAGCCGGACCACTTTGAAATATCTGGTTCGGCTTGTTACTTAAGTAGTATACATGCTGAACATTACAATTTATATAATTGAGAATTGGTTTATGGTTCAGCACACATTTTGAATATCGTAATAGCTGAACCTTATGAATGTATTAGGTTCGACATGTGTGTTAATTAGTATATAAGCCGAACCATATCATTAATTTTCCTTCGTACTATCTAACCTTGTGATATTCTTTGTAGATCGTGCTTGGTGAACCTGTACCGATGGATAATCAACCTGATCCCGTAGACATAATTCACGAAGATACTAAGGATCACTTCCAAAATGATTTGGTATGTAACAATTTGGTGCTTACCTTAATGTTGTCGGAATATTCTGAAGTCTTACTAATTATATGTGTTTGAATGAACGTAGACATGGAAAACTAAACCCGAAGCACTGGTTTGGGCTGAGGAACACGCAATGAAGATAAATTGTGTACTAGTTAAAGGACGACAAAGCCGAGGGGATCGGTTTGAAATGATCTGTGAGCTAAGTGGAACCGGTGATAGCAAGGCTAAAAAAGGGTTCTGTATATGTTGGGAAGACCGAGAGAAAGAATAGGACAAAGACAAAGAAAACAAAGTGCCCTTTCAAGATCATTTTCAACCTCAAGAATAAAAATAAATCCTTAAACAAAGATGATGAATATTGGGTTATGAATAAAACTATGGATTGTCGTCATAACCACCCACGTCCACGTGACTTTCATGGACATGCAAAAGTAGCGCGACTCAAACCCAACGAAATGCTAGAAGTGGATAAAATGACACGAGCACGTATGGCACCGTCTAGGATTCTTAGTAAATTGAAGGAGGACGACAAGAATAACAAGTCGACTATGCAAACTATCTACAACGCAAGAAATAAGTTGAGAAAACTCAATTTGCAAGGTAGGATGGTGATGCAACAAGTGATGTGGTTAGGGGTGAAGCATAACTACGCTTGCCAAAAGAAGTTGGATGACTTCAGTCAAGTCACACACCTTTTATTTCCCAACCGGAATGCGTCCAATTGGCTCTCTACTTCCCACAAGTTCTTATATTGGATTGCACATACAAGACTAACAAGTATGAGATGCCGTTGATGAACATTGTTGGGAATACGTCGAAAAAGGCACCATTCACCATGGCATTTTGTTTCATGAAAAACGAGAAGAAAGAAAGTTACGTTTGGGGGTTAGAACAATTGAAGTTAATCTTCCAGGAGGGTGCTCTTCCTAAAGTGTTCGTATCTGATCAAGATTCATCGTTGTTGTATGCTATTAAGAAGGTATTTCTGGATGCATCCGACTTTCTTTGTACGTTTCATATATGGTTCAATGTAAGGAAAAAATGCCAACCGATAATTCAACCACTTAAGATGAAAGAATTAGAGAAGATTGCTAAACTACCGGCGGAAGAACGAGTAGTGAAAAAGAGGGAATTCATGAAAGAATATGATAAGAATGAGAGGTTGTGGGATTCTTTCCATGGCGAGTGGGAAGCTTTGGTATGGTCAATCACCGAGGATGTCTATGAAGAAAATGTTAAAATCCTTATTCATCATTGGAGGACCGACTACCCCGACATCATCATTTATTTACTCAAAGATGTGTTGTAACCTAATAAAGAAAGGTTCGTGTCTTGTTTCACAAATCGACACAAACACTTTGACAACCAAGCCACAAGTATGGTAGAGTCCGCTCATTATAGGTTGAAGAAGAACCTTTTTGGTTGCGTTGACAAATTTTTCATGGTATTTGATGCAATTGATGAATATTTCAAAAGTGATGTTGTGAGAATTAAAGCGGCATTCAAACATAACGTTATGTTCAAACACAAAGATTATAAAAGTAAATGACTACGGTGAGTAACTTATAGAGTCACCATCTATGCATTGACTTATTGATGAAAGAAGTAAATTTGATTGACACATTATCCGCTAACTTGGAAGAAGAGTGTGTATGTAAAATGAAGACATTTATGGGACTTCCATGCCGCCACGACATACTTCGGTAAAAGGATGGTATCATACCATTTGAGGATATTGATTCTTTTAGGAAACAATTAAGCTTTGATCCTCTCCCAACCGAAGATGACGAGGATGATCTTGAGATTTGGGACACGGAAAATGGGAAAAGTTGGCAGAAATGTATATGAAGATGTTCCGAGATCAAAAACAAATCCTATGGAACAACATGATGCCGGTCATGTATCCTTTCACCCAAGAGAATATTTTGGAACTGGAGAAGGGGACCCCAAAAGGTAAGAAGAGTAAGAAAATGAATAATTTCCAAACTAGACAAGCCAACAAGGAACTATTGGCTACCCATAGGGATCCATCCGGTGTTGAGTACCGTGATGCAAGGTATGAAAAGGAAAAGAAGGAAATTGAGAAGGTGATGAATGAGGAAGAAGTGAAAGTTCCAAGAAAACGCGGGCGTCCGAGTATTCAAAAAGCCGAAACAAGTAACAAAGAGGTCAATAAAAATAACTGTCCGTCACAAGCAAAGGATAGTAAAGAGGCCGTCAAGGGGAAGGGTAAGATGTATCCGTCACAAACCAAGATAAAGGAAAAAAGGACCGTACATGAAATTGGTAGGATGAGAGGACCCAAAAGAGATAAGTCCGGTAACTATTTGAGGCCTACCAATTTTATATACGATAATTACTTGGTAGACCTACCTCCGGTAATTTATGAGCATATTGTAGCAATGGACGACGTAGAAGGTGATGGAAATTATGGATATTACGTCACGGAGGAACAACTTGGTCCATTTAAAGAAGGGAACAATTCGGTGCCCCAAGAAAATGAAGTCAACTGTATTAGGAAACGATTGTTATAAACCCTACAGCGGAACAAAAAATTCTACAAGACAATGATGAGATGTGGTCCAAAAGGAGATGCATGGGTGGCAGCTGAGTACACTGCATTCGAACGTCGTTTACATGGGGATCGCATCATCACACAATAACATTGGATGTCAATGCATGTTTGTGGGTTTCTAATAGCGGAGGCATTCGATTGCGTGGTACATTGCTTCGGGTGGACGGGTAATAGTTTTACTTACGCGCCTCCAACAAAACCTTTCCATGATGGTGTAAAAGATAGAATACTTGTTATTGGATTTGTTCAAAATTGTCATTTTATCGGCCTCAAACTTAGACCCGGTTGCCCATTACCTCCCTTGATAAGTGCAGCGTTTTGGCCTAGATTTGAAAATAATTACTCGATGGATTGGTGTGCAAATTATGAAATGGAAATGGATCTTTGGAAAGCTTCGAATGTGTCGATCACAATTGGACAAGTAAATTTATGTTCAAGTGATGAGGATGAAGACGATGACGCCTTAGTGAAGATGATGAGATCCGTCTAGGATCTCCATAAAATGATATATGGAGGTGTTTTTTGGTTTGTAAGGGTGCATTCAACCTATTTTGTCTTTTTTTGCTTTTAGCGGATGATGAGGATTACATAACATCATAAATGTGATTAAATGTACCCTTGAGACACTAATATTTGAATGGTTTATTTTTATTTTGGGGAAATTTGTTTTGGTTGTCTACAACTGTTAAAACACAATCAAGTTCGGCCAAGTTCGGTTGTCCTGTTATATTACTTATGCGCCGAACCACATATAAAGGCCATAATATAGAACACAAGATATGATTCGGCACACAAATTACAAGCCGAACCTGACAAAAGGCTAAATTATCAGTCAGGTTCGGCTTATTACACAGATTACATACCTGCCGAACCTGACAAATTTCAAAAGGCTAAATTCCCAGGTCAGGTTCGTCTTATTACATAGATTATATACCTGCCGAACCTGACAAATTTCAAAAAGTTGAATTCCAGGTCAGGTTCGGCATGTTACACAGATTACATACCTGCCGAACCATCTCCCCAAAGGGTAACTGAAACGTATAAGTCTCTTGAAAAAATCTCTCGGAGAAGGCGAAGATAGTCACTCTATAATATTCCTTATGTCCATGTTCAATCAATGGACATAAAGCAGATGATTGTACGTAAGAAACCACCTCGGGAACCTCTTTAGACAATTTCCATTCCGCTGCCCTCTGGTGTCTCAATACTCGGACTGCATCATTGTGATCAGGAGTCTTATATATTCTCTTTGCCCATCTTCCGGAAGACCATGGGGCAAACCATCATCTCGAGCTGGGATTACGTTATCCTTATGAGGAATGTGCAAACCTGTAACCCGGGGTTCAGCAAGCTTCTTCTCTTTCCGAGGTTTTGGTTGAGGTTGAGGTTCTTCATTAACATCACCCTATCTTCCTTGTTCCCCTTCTCTTTGTAACTCTGGCGGTGGTTCAACAGTTTCTAACACGACATCTTTATCCTTTCCTCTGCCTCTTGCTCCCAATTTTTTGTGACCTTCTCCTCAAGGATCAAGAGTCTTAGAATTAGAAGGCGTAACCTCCATCTTATTCCTCTTTTTAACTTCATTATTCCTAAACAAGTATAAAACTTGATTAATACATTGAATAAAATAGAAAAATGGTGAATTAACTCCAGTCTAGGGATGGAAGAGATAACGTTTGAAAATGCACAACACTAAACAAAGTTATTATATATCAACACTAACCAATTCTATCACTACCAAAGAACAATTTTTGAAGTAAATCAAGAGGTTCGGCTAGCCCGAAAAACCAAATATAATCCAAACTCAACAACTAACAGTTGATTCTTAAACACAGTGAGTTGTCCGGCTTAGAATTCAAAAATTCTTCAAGCCGAACCCAACCACCGTCAGTTGATTAGTAATCACAGAGACATGTTCGGCTTATATTACAAAAATACTTTCAAGCCGAACTCATACACTTATACGATTTATGAAAATGAAAACAACATATGTTCGTCTTAAAATAGTTTTATCGAATACGCCGAACCCCCTATGCATCTCTATCTGTGACTAGATTCGGCTTAAAAATTTGATGGAATTTCAAGCCGAATTGTTCATATACACTTATAGGAAGTTTTCGTGAGAACAGTTCGGCTCGAAACGCAACCAAAATTTGCGCTGAAACCTCTACTGTAACAGTCAAAAACCCTAATTTTTTTGAATTAACCCTATTGAATCGATGAAAAACAGCAAATAAGAGATTGGGTTTGTAAAACTTATTTTCTTATCCTCATTTTCGGAGTTGGAGATGTAGTTGGTTCAATTTCTGGTTCGATTGGTGGTTTATTTTCATTTTATACACCTTCATCTTCAATTGGTTCTTCTTCTTCAATTGATGGATTAAAAGACGATTTGGTTTGCCTAGTCCCTGCTTTTTTCTTTGTACGAGTCATTATATAGTTGAGTTTAATCGACTATCAAATTTTTACGAATCGACGATTAATCACGGCGATGAATTTTTTTTTTGCGGGAGGAGAAGAGTTCGGCTAGAGAAGGAAGAAGAAGAGATGTTAAGGGAAACTGATTTTGATTTTTTCTAAAACTGATTTTAGGTTTTTGTATTAAGGGTAAGGATAGATTAGTAATTTAAACAGTTTAGGGTATATAGGTAATTGAACCACCTATAGGGTACCCCTTATAAGGTCACCCAAGATGGGACTATTGTTTTGTATGCCTTGAAGTTTTTAGGTATGCCCTAAAACAGGGTTCTAATTCCTACCTGGAAAAGAAAAAAAAGAAAAAAAAATACTATTTGGGCCTTAGACAAAACATCCCTTAGAAAATCCATATATGAAAAAGCCCATCAGAAACTTGACTCGGTCGAGGTTGTGTATATACAGTACATGGATAAATCCCTAATTGCAGTGTGCTTTTTTTTCTGTCGAAAAGAGTGTGTTGAGAGCGAGACGAGACACATAGAATCGGATTTCTCTTTTGATCAACCGTTTAGGTATGTACCATATGAATCCTGAAAGTGATTTTGATTCATGAAATTCCAATTATGTCTGTTTCCTTCGCTTTGCTTCAAGTTTCTGCCTAATTTTGTGTTCTAGGGTTTCGAATTGTTGTTCGATAATCATCAGAATGATCTCTCATATTATATGTGTATTTGTATATATCTATATATACGTATATATATATATAGATTCTTAATACTTTTTCAGCTCATAATTCTTATACCATTAGTGATTGATGTCGATCTCTTCTAGAATTCAGCCTTTTAGAATTTTGCTATATAAATATATAAATGTTTTTGGCTCAAGGTGCTAAGACGCTGGGATTACATCTGTGTGTCTATGGATTTTCTTATTATGTGCAATTACTAGGTATTTAGGTTTTGTTGTTGTACACACTTTTAGCATTTTTTTTTGCAAGCACTAGTGCTTTTTTTTGTTTTTTAAAATTTATCAGATATTATGTCCTTCCATGTTTACAACTCATATAGATCTAAAAAGTGGCCTAGTATGATAGTATCCTCACTAAAGCGTTTTTAGTCATGGAGGATTGATTGTCGAATCAACTTGCAAACCGTGTTTATTTCCTCATTCCTGCGTGTTTTGGAGATTCATTTGTTTATACTATTTTTTAAATTCCTGCAGTTATATTACTAAGTCTTGTCTTTCTCTTCTGTTTCTAGACACAGATATAGCTTGACATCACTTCTCAATGGAATATTATAAATGCTCATTTGGAACCGAATGCCTTGATAACTCCAGAAAGATAGCCGAAGAAACGTATGTACTGGAGATTTTGCGCAAATTGCGGGGGGATCAGTCTGAGCCAAAAGATGTAGAATATGAAGGCGAAAGACTGATAAGTGGATATACATGGATGGATGGGGATGAGACAGAACATGTAGTATCAAACACCAAAACACTGCAGAGGGAGGAAGAGGCCAATGTTATAACTTTAGCTGGCCTCAAAATCTTTCCCAAGATAGGAGAACAAGGTGGAGAGACCATTGTTGGCACCCTTGAAGTCCATGCAAATGGATTCTACTATGCAACCTCTAGTCCCGATTTCTGTTTTTCTTTCTTTTACGCAGATGTGAGGACAGCTTTATTCCGTGTTGGAGACGAGAAGGTGCCGCCTCTCTTGCACTTTCATTTTCATGAAGGGATCAAGGTGGGGACAGAAAAGAGACAGGATATCCAATTCCGTTTGGTGCAGACCCCTGTGGGACAGAAGAGATCTTATAATGATTCGTATAAGATTAACGAAGATTTAAAGAACTTTGTCAACAATGTTCGAGAAAAATGGAGAGGCGTACCTGTATTACATTGTTTTCCATTTGTTGATGCTGAGGTTCGTAAGGCATATGAATTTCAAGGAAATTATCCCTCCAAGGCACCAACCGTCTTTGGCCTGACTCTTTGTTCGCTAGTTGGCTTGTAGATGAGCCTTTCATTGTGGTCGACCTATACGAGATAAAGGCTGTTCTTGTGAGGTTTATATCCAAGTCATCTAAAGTGGAAATGGATATGCGTATTGAATTTGAGGACCACCTCAAGCATGATCCGATTCAAATTAACTCAATTCCCATTGACAAGCTCGATCTCATACTAAACAGCTGTAGACTTGCGGGAGTGGAGGTTTGTGACAGATTGGTATCCGTGAAGCATGCTCTGGACCAGATGGTGGAGCATATAGTGAGAACTACTACAACGCAGAACGTGAAAAATACTGCACACCAGATTGTGAAGCATGCCTTGGATCAAGGTATACATGGGAGGGTTGACAGAAGCATTGAATCAGGTAGAGAACAAGAGGAGACCAAGGCAGGAGAATGTCAGAGTTTAGGCAAAGCATTCACTGGAAGCATACAATTATACGTGCTGCTGTCTTTAGTTTAAACACATGTTGCTTTTGGTATATATGCATATCTGCATAGCGAGTGTCCTTGAATGTGGATTAATTATCGGAAGTTGGTTTGGATAATATTATTGATTGAATTATGATTATTGAAGTTATGTTTCAAATGTCCCCCTCACGCATAATCATGCATTAATATTCATTAATTATGTTTGTCCAACGTATCTGGGATGAACAAACAGACTGCTATAACCATCAACCTATAATGATAACCTGGCCGTACCAAGCAATTTTATGTTGCTTTCAACCAGACTTCGGGGGCCACTGGCTATAATAACCATCTCCCCCCTTTTAATAACAACAGACCAAACTAGAATTCGCGTCTGTACACAGGGACCTAAACGTAATAAATAACAGAATAAAATGTAGACCTAATGCAGGGATTTTCAACAGATAATAGGTAAATTTAGTGTACCTAAAAATTAAATTTCTGAATAAAAACGTGCGAGGTATAAGGTTTAGTCCTATGGTTCAGGTTTACGTCACTTTGAATCACCTACCAGCCCATATGGCTGGGATGCACGTACGCGCAGATTGGTTGGACGCTATTTCAGGTTTTGGACGCATATTTTCATGCGCACACAAAAATGATCTGGTAATGAGAATCGAACCAAAAACATTAAACTCCTTGTCTGACCCTTAAACAATCGCACCAGCACTCGTTTTCTGATATGAATTGTACATATTTTAAATTTATTCTAAATTTACATTGTTGCATTCATTAATTACTAAAATTAATTAAATTCTAATTTAGATTTCCATAACATTTACATATTATTTAATTTTTGTACATGAAATTTATACTTACATACATTTATAATATTTTCAGGTTATCTTCTAAACAGATTTGGAAAACTTGATGCGCTTCATAAAACCCGACACAGAAGCCCCATGGTATATTCAGAAATGATTTCTGAAATCAAACAAAAAATGCTAAAAATTCCACAATGTATTATTCAGCACAACTATAGAGAAGGAAATCAAGCGGCAGATGGTTCAGCAACTTACGGAGTTGATGGAAGCCTAGCAGGAGACTTATCGACTACAATTTGGGACTAGACAATCCCAATTTTTATCAGACAAATTATTTCATAGGACTCAGTGGGTACAAGATACACACGTGTAATTTCTATCTAGTTTTGTTTTTTGTTTTACATGCTTCAAAATTTTTTTTATAATATTTTGTGTTTATATTTATATATACGTGTCCGCGTCCTAGTATTTTCAATATTTGGTAGTGTCCGTGTCCGCGTCGTGCCATGTTCGCGTCACCGCATCCGCGTCGGTGCAACCCAGCCAGACGGTGATTCAAGATTCACAAAAGAAGCGACCAACCATTTGGCATTTATTGGAATATTTTCCCAGTATATGATAGAATCTCCAGACTGTGGAACAAACACCACTGCGACAAGTCAGTGAATGGTTAAGTTTGGAAATCAGAAAGTTAGGGAAGTAGTTGTTCCTTGGGTTACAAGTTTTTCTAGTGCTTTTTATTAGGTAGTTTCCTTTTGAGTTTGAGTTTATTTTAGATGTTAAGTTTGTTATAAATACCCAGCAGTATTGAATGAAGAGAACAAAAAAAGAATTTTGCTAGTTTATATCATAAACTTGTTAAGATAAAGTTCTTGGTTGCTCTCTTGATAAGAATCTGACAAGGTTCTTATCAATTGGTACCAAAGCTGGTTCGTCCGGCATATGTTACACTTTACTCGGCAACAAAAGAAGAAAATGAAGCAACAAATCAAAGACTTACAAGACAGGTTGAGTGCAATTGAAGCTCAATTTGCGGAATCAAAAAAGGGGAAAACAAACCAATCGTGAAGCTTATCTTACAATAATTTAATGGTGAAGATCCATAATCTTGGTTAAGTAAGGAAAAGACATATTTTGACTATTATAAGATCCCTGAAGGAGAAAAGTTAAATATGGCAAGCTTTCATCTTGATGGAAAAGCATCACAATGGTATAAGTGGGTACAAGATTACATGGAAGATAAGTCATGGAATGCTTTTAAAACAACATTATTGAAGAGATTCAGGAATACTGGTCTTAAAGATTATGCAGCAAAGCTATCCAAACTAAAACAAAGCAGTTGTGAAAGTTTCGAAAATTACCGTGAGGAATTTGAAAGGTTATCTAATTAGGTACAAGGCTTACCTCAGAGTTTTCTTACAAGTTGTTTTATTAGTGGTCTTAAGGAGGAAGTTGACTTTGAAACACTCTCATTCAAACCTAAGTTACTGTCTGAAGAAATTGACATTGGTCTCTTACAAGATGAGAAGATCTCTTTGAAGCGTCAGATTGTAAGAGCAAGGGCAATGGGATAGTGTATTTTAACACTCCATCCCTTCCAAAACGAACGAGAGACTAGCTGATTGAGTGAAAATCTTGTTAGAGCACTTCTCGTTCGAACTCGCAAGCGTTGCTATCTCAAGCTTGTTGTCAAGTTTAGTTGCCAAAACTATAAGTCTTAATTTCTAGTCTACTTATAGTTAAGTTTCGGATTAGGATAGAAAGTGTAGTTGAGCATTAGACTTCACGGCGTTCATCGATTAAAGACGAAGAACAACTAAGGGGAGCTTGTGGAACTTCATCAACAAAAGGTATATGGAGACTTGAACTCATCTATCACTCAAAAGTCTATCTACTCTATCTCCTATTTGAGACAAAAGTCGTATAGCTATATAGACTTCGATTATACACATTTGATATTTCGGCCTGAGTTTAACTCACTTACATATTTCTCGAAATATGTGTTGGTAAGCTTTCACTTTAACCAAGTTCATCTTATATTCTTGACGAAAGTCAAAAGATGATCATGTGAAAATCGCCTTGTAACATCTTACATGATAAGTGTGAGACAGTCATTTGATGTAGACTCGGAATGTTTCGTATTGATCATTTCATCACTTGAAAATTTCTTTGAAGCTAATAGTTTGTGTGAGACAGCTATTGTCGTCTTCTAAGAATGTTTCAATGATTGAAATGAGAGTTTAGAACAAATAACCATGATTGGATATATCACAGTATGCGTACTTGGATGCTAACTGTTGCAAGTTATTCCAAGTTCGGGAACTATAGTATGCATACCCGTATGCGTACTGGTTGGTTAACAAAAGTCCAGGAACTTAGTATGCATACCGGTATGCGTACTGGCGTGAGTTTCAAGTTTCGGGACTTAACTGAGTTTGGTGGTATGCGTACCCGTTCGCGTACTGGCGAACCCAAACTTAGTCTGGTCACTTAGGTATGCGTACCCGTATGCATACTTGAGTAGGTTATGTTCTAAAATCAGTTTGTTCATGAACTAATACATTTATATAATAAGGAATGCAATCTTTTGCAAACCGTGGCTATAATGTTCATAAATTGATTCGAGTGACTCAAAATCGATTTTGCTTCAATTGTGTCTTGTATACTTCTATGAGAATATAAATAATTGAACAACTCTAGAACTAGTTTCATTTGAGTCATTTGAACTAGTTATGGTTAAGATGAATATGGTTGATATGAAAGTGTTCATATGGCTAACTTCGGTTAACTATTGTTGAGCCAACAAAGGTATACACGTTTAGGTAAGGTTACCCATATCTAAATGAAGTCACTTTTCATTTGTGTGTAACAAGCTAAGTTCGATCTAACGGTTGAAAGATATTAGCTTGAGTTTAATCAGGTTTGCATCTAACGGTGAATATTGAATGCTTTTTTACCAAGGTAACATTGATTGCAAGCCCTGATTTGAAGACTATATAAGGGAGAACTCTAGCAGCTGGGAAACCTAATCCCCACACCTCCTGTGTGATACTAGTTGCGACTAGAGTCGATTCTCCTTTAACCTTAGGTTTTTCTAAACCCTGTAGGTTAACGACTTGAAGACTTAATTGGGATTGTGAAGCCAGACCCAACTATTTTCTCTGTAGTTGCGTGATCTGATCTTGCTGTTTTCTATCGTGATTGGGTATTATCTTCTCTAAGATTGGCTCGAGATTTAATCTCCGATAGGAAAGATAAAAAGTAGTCACAAACATCTTCGTCTCATCATTTGTGATTCCATAATATCTTGTTTCGTTACCATACGATTAAGATTATTGTGAGGTGATTGATATTTCTAGGATGTTCTTCGGGAATATAAGTATGGTATATCAATTGGTTCCTGTTTACCTTGATTTATCAAAAGACGGAACAAAACTCATAGGTATATTTGTGGGAGACAAATTTATCTATTCAATAGACTTATCTGTGTGAGACAGATTGGTTTATCAAGTCTTCGACTTTGGGTCGTAGCAACTCTTAGTTGTGGGTGAGATCAGCTAAGGGAATCAAGTGCGCAGGATCCGGCGTGGTTCTAGAGGCGTAACAGTATTATTGGAGGAAAAGATTCTACAGCTAAGACAAGAGGACAACTTCAAAATATTTGCAATTTTGGTTGTTATCTTTCACAAGTAGAACCCAGAAATATTGATGAAGCTCTTAGCGATCCCTTTTGGGTGAATGCAATGCATGAAGAGTTAAATCAATTTCAAAAGCAAGATGTATGGGAGCTCGTACCTTGTCCCTCCAATATCAATATTGTTGTTACCAAATGGATATTTAAGAACAAGTCTGATGAATTTGGCACCATTGTCAGAAACAAAGCCAGACTTTCCGCTCAAGTATATTCACAGATTCAAGGTATCGACTTTGACGAAACCTTTACTCCTGTGGCACGCCTTGAGTCCATTCGGTTACTATTAGCTAATGCTTGTAAGGTTAAGCTGTTTCAAATGGACATAAAATCTATGTTCCTAAACGGAAATTTAAAGGAAGAGGTCTATGTTGCTCAACCAAAAGGATTTGAAAATCCTGACTTCCCAGATCATGTCCTTAATCTCAAAAAGGAATTATATGGGTTGAAACAAGCTCCTCGTGCCTGGTTCGAAAAACTAACTACTTCTTTACTCAGCAAAGGTTTTTCGAGAGGTGGAGCTGATAAAACCTTGTTTACCAAGTGGAGTGGGAAAGATGTTGTCATTGCTCAAGTTTATGTAGATGATATCATCTATGGATCGACTTCTGAAAAACTTGCAAGAGATTTTCAAGTCTCTTTTGCAAAGGAGTTTTAAATGAGCAATGTTGGTGAATAAAAATTCTTTTTAGGATTACAGATTCAACAACATAAGGATGGAATTTACTTATCTCAAGAAAAATATGCTAAGGATCTTATGACAAGGTTCGGTCTTGATATAAGTCAACTCCAAAACTGACACCTATTCCCACTACTGGTAAACTGCATCGAGATGAGAAAGGAGTACATGTGGATCAAAAGCTTTATCGATTTGTCATTGGAAGCCTCTTATATCTTACAGCTACTAGACCTGATATTGCTTTTAGTGTTGGTTGTTGTGCTAGATTTCAGGCTAATCCAAAAGAATCTCATCTTGCAACTGCAAAAAGGATCATGCAATATATCCAACACACTATCGGGTATGGTTTATCTTATACTTTTGATACTAACACTGATCTTACTTCCTATTCAGATGCAGATTGGGCAAGATGTGTGGAAGACAGAGAGAGTACTTCGGGGGATTTTACTATGTTGGGTTGAATCTTGTGGCATGGCGTAGCAAGAAACAAAACTCACAATCCCTGTCTACATGCGAAGTAGAATACATTGTTAAAGGTTCATGTTGTACTCAACTTCTATGGATAAAACAAATGCTTGCTGATTATGGAATTGACACTGGTGTAATAAAGGTCTTTTGTGAAAACTCAAGTGCAATTCGCATCACTGAGAATCCTGTTGAGCACTCAAGAACTAAGCACATTGACATAAGGTATCATTTTAATAAAGATCTCTATAAAAATGGTATAATCAGTATGATATTTGTGCCTTCCGAACAACAATTGGCTGGTATTCTCACCAAACCTTTAGATACTGCCACGTTTCAACACTTACGGGAGTATATTAGTGTTGTTTTGGTTCATTAGTTTTCTAGCCTTTTGCCCCTGGACTCATTATTATCTTTTGGGCAATCAAGGCTTAGAACGTCAGTGTAGTGTTTTTTCAGTTTCGCATTTGTTTCTACGTAGATAACAATTCAGTTAGGTATCAAAGTATTCTTTTCTTGTAAAAGTAAGGTCACTCTTGTTGTTCTTTCGAGAATGGTATTTTATGGGGGAGAGTTCTTAATTGAACTTGTGCTTAATTGCCAAATCTTTGTGGGGAGTGCGGCTGTGGAATATTGTAGAATTTTTCTTGTATCTTTATAAACTCCTTGATGAATGCATTTAGTTTCGACTATATGATTGTGAAAATGCGGGGGTCAAACAACCACACCCAACAATTCGTTTGGCAATCTGAGAGGACTTACTCCAATATACTTTCTAGAGAATCAACTAGACAGTCAGACTCAATCTAGAGAAAAGTAAATACAAGAATTTATTTCTCTATCTCTCAATTCAATATGCAATCAACAAATAGAAATTTGCGAGCCCGATTGAATATAAGAGAAATAACTTGAACGGTACCAAAGACCAATGTTCAAGGATCAATTAATTTCAATCAACAACCAAAGGTTGGAGGTAACGGAGATCTTTCTTTTTCCTTCATGATTGATGGCTTAACAATCATATTGACATCTTTTCCATCAGAAGAAATGATGCTTGGAGTATCCATATACGTACGGGTTTGTGAGAGGAATTAACAATTTAAACTCAACAAGCAGTCTTAAGATAAAAAGTGTTTAAGAGAAGGAAAAGGAATGTAGGGTTACGAAACCTTTAAACACAGGTTCGTGCACGCACAACTCGCAACCCTAAGAAGGGTAGAATTGTCGAGAATAACCCTCTTTTATTGATTGACCAGGGAAGTCCTTTCCACTATCAATTAGATATGGAAGAATTCCAAACTTGCAAAACACAACAAAGCTAAGAAGAGAAAAAAAAATTTAAAAAAACATTTCTCTTTTCCTAAAGCCTGAGGTGTGCACAATCTTGTCTCTTTTGATCAGGCACATGAGATAAGATGCACCAAACAACACAATCAAATTGTGCTGCGGTGAACAACAATCTGTCCACCATAACCTTTTTGAAAGGAATTCATAGAACCCTGTCTCTCAGAATGTTTAGACCATACTTTCTTCTGTAGTGGTCTTGTCTTATAACTTCTTTGAAGATCAGAGGTTTTTTGAACAAGTTTGAGCTTGTTTGCTAATCGATTCGCTATTCGTTGAAGTTTGTTAACATACCTTATTTTGTGTTTGTACTTGAAATACTTTGAAAGTTCAGGACCTTTAAGTGAACAATAAGAGCATGTCAACCTGGAATATGATTCAGACGCCCGAGATGTGCAAGCTGCTAGACACATAGTGGAACCTGAAAATTTTGACAAAGAGTTTCCAACAGACAGGTCAACTTTTTCTTCCAGATTGGTTGACTTCTCTTCTGAAAGAATATCAAGATCGATGTATGTACTGCTATAATTATCAAAATCAATATTTTCACAAAAAAGCGCAACACTTGATTTTTCGTCTTCATTAGAATCATAGTGATCAAACATTTCATCAAGAGTTGCAGCAAGACCTTTGTTCCCAGTGTATTTTCTGCGGTTCAGACACTCATTTGCAAAATGACCAAATCCTTTACACTTAAAGCACAGTGGCATATCCTCATCATCAGTATCGTCAATATCCCTATTTTTAGGAGGAACACGATTATGAGGTTTAACTGATGACCTAGGTTTATCTCTGGTGAACTGTTTACTTCTCTTCAAAAGAAGATCTCTAAACTGTCTTGTGATCAAGGAGACTGACTTTTAAAGATCTTCATTTGATGAATCAACCTCAAAAAGATCATCTTCAGATATGCAAACACTTTTACTTTTGTCAAGTAATTCAGTGTTCTTTTGTGCTTTGAAAGCAACATCCTTTCCGGATTTGGATGTATGCTCATGATCAAAGATCTTTAATTTCCCAACCAGCGTATTTCTTGAGAGAGAATCAAGGTTATTTCCCTCAACGATGGCATGCTTCTTAGAGTCGTATCTCTATGGCAGCGATCTGATAATTTTCATCACAATGTCCTTTTCAGGAATAGTCTTACCCAATGCAAAAGATGCATTAACAATTTCAGACACTTTGTGATTAAACTCATCAAATGAATCTTCATCTGCCATACGAAGGTTTTCCCAATCGGAATTTAGGTTTTGAAGCCTGGCTTCCTTTTCACTGGTATTCCCTTCAAATACGGTTTCTAAGATATCCCAAGCATCTTTAGACCGAGTGCACGTAGTCACATGGTGCTAAAGATCTGGAGTAATGGCATGAATGATTGCATTCAAACCATCAGAATTTTGCTTTGCAGTAAGAATCTCAGTAGGGTCATATGCACCAATATCCTTTGGAAT
Organism: Papaver atlanticum; assembly: GCA_023531105.1. Classification (NCBI taxonomy): domain Eukaryota; kingdom Viridiplantae; phylum Streptophyta; class Magnoliopsida; order Ranunculales; family Papaveraceae; genus Papaver; species Papaver atlanticum. Next base: position 2,190,663 of record JAJJMB010017528.1, on the reverse strand, counting down.
GGTCGCATCTCCTACTGCAACAACGGGAGCATCATAGCCATTAACTACATAAACCCATGATTGAAAATCACGTGCTTGAAGAAAGGCACACATAACAATTTTCCACCATAAGTAATTTGAGCCATCGAAGACAGGTGGTACGTTTATAGAGATAACACTTCTGTCTATTTCAGATCGCTACAAACACAGACTTATAAGGTCTTTAATGTGTTTGCCTGCTCTGATACCAATTGAAAATGCGGGGGTCAAAAACCACACCCAATAATTCGTTTGACAATCTGAGAGGACTTACTCCAATATACTTTCTAGAGAATCAACTAGACAGTCAGACTCAATCTAGAGAAAAATATATACAAGAATTTATATCTCTATCTCTCAATTCAATCTGCAATCAGCAAATAGAAATTTTCGAGCCCGATTGAATATAAGAGAAGTAACTTGAACGGTACCAAAGACCAATGTTCAAGGATCAATCAATTTCAATCAACAACCAAAGGTTGGATTTCCTAATTGATCGATACAACGCACAACCTGTGATATTTCAATTATATAACAAAATATAATGCGAAAAAGAAATAACACAGACACTAGAATTTTGTTAACGAGGAAAACTGCAAATGCAGAAAAACCTAGGGACCTAGTCCAGCTTTGAACACCACACTGTATTAAGCCGCTACTGACACTAGCCTACTACCAATGAACTTCGGACTGAACTGTAGTTGAACCCTAATCAATCTCACACTGATTCAAGGTACAGTTGCGTTTCTTACATCTCTGGTCCCAGCAGGATACTACGCACTTGATTCCCTTAGCTGATCTCACCCACAACCAAGAGTTGCTACGACCCAAAGTCGAAGACTTGATAAACAAATCTGTCTCACACAGAAAAGTCTATTGGAATAGATAAATCTGTCTCCCACAGAAATACCTATGAGTTTTGTTCCGTCTTTTGATAAATCAAGGTTAACAAGAACCAATTGATAAACCGGTCTTATATTCCCGAAGAACAACCTAGTATTTTCAATCACCTCACAATAATCTTAATCGATTAACGAAACAAGATAGTGTGGAATCACAAACGATGAGACGAAGGTATTTGTGATTACTTTTCTATCTTGCCTATCGGAGATATAAATCTCAAGCCAATCTTACGATTGCACTCAATCACGATAGAAACAACAAGATCAGATCACGCAACTACAGAGAAAATAGTTGGGTCTGGCTTCATAATCCCAATAAAGTCTTTAAGTCGTTAACCTACAGGGTCTCGTGAGAAACCTAAGGTTAAAGGAGAATCGAATCTAGCTATGCAACTAGTAACACACAGAAGTGTGGGTATTAGGTTTCCCAGTTGCTAGAGTTCTCCTTTATATAGTTTTCAAATAAGGGTTTGCAATCTAAGTTACCTTGGTAATAAAGCATTCAATATTCACCGTTAGATGAAAAACTTGATTCAACCAAGCTAATATATTTCAACCGTTAGATCGAACTTAGCTTGTTACACTCAAATGAAATGTACCCTCATTTAGGTTTATGTAACCGTACCTAAACGTGTACACCATGTTGGCTCAACAATAGTTAACCGAGGTTAGCCATATGAACACTCTCATATCAACCTTGTTCATCTTAACCATAACTAGTTCAAATGACTCAAATGAAACTAGTTAAAGAGTTGCTCAATTGCTATATTCTCATTGAAGTATACAAGAACACAATTGAAGCAAAATCGGTTTGATTCACTCGAATCAATTCATGAACATTATAGCCACTGTTTCCAAAGATTGCATTCCTTATTATATAAATGAATAAGTTCATGTACACAACCGATTTTAGAACTTTAACCTTCAAGTATGAAAACGGGTACGCATACTTGAAATACCCGGACCAAGATTGGGTTTCTCCAGTATGCAAACGGGTACGCGTACTTCCAACCCCAGCAGAAATATTCGGACATGAATCTTATGCCAGTACGCGAACGGGTGCGCATACTTAGGTTCCCGTATTTCTCAAGCCAACGCGTACGGGTACGCATACTATGGTTCTCGGACATGGATTACATATCTGCAAGAGTACACAACATGTCATATCCAATAATGGTTAAGTGTTCTAAACTCTTATTTCAATCATTGAAACTTTCTTAGAAGATGACAATAGCCGTTTTCACACACTATTAGCATCAAAGCAATTTTCAAGTTATTGAAATAATCATAACGAAACATTCCAAGTCTACACCAAATGATTATATCACACAAACCATGTAAAGATGTTACTCGGCAATTTTCACATGATCATCTTTTGACTTACGTCAAGAATATAAGATGAACTTGGTCGAAGCGAAAGCTTGCAAACACATATTCCGAGAAATATGTAAGCGAGTTAAACTCAGCTTGAAATCTCAAATGTGTATAATAGAAAACTATATCGTAACACGACTTATGTCTCAATATAGGAGATAGAGTAGAAATAGACTTTCCAAGTGATAGATGAGTTTCAGTCTCCACATACCTTTTGTTGATGAAGTTCCACAAGCTCTCCTTAGTAGTTCTTCGTCTTCAAATGATGAACGCCTTGAAGTCTAAGGCTCAACTACACAATCTATGTCCTAGTCCAAGACATTTATAAGTAGACTAGAAATCAAGACTTATAGTTTTGATCACTAACATTGACAAACATGCTTGAGATAGCAACGCATGCGAGTTCGACCGAGCAGTGCTCTAACAATCTCCCCCTTTGTCAATTTTAGTGACAAAACTATCAATACATATGGATTACAAAATTAATTAAACTTTGTAGCTTCTCATCCAAATGCTTGATCTCCTTGGCATATTCAACATGACTCGAAATTTTCGTCACTTCCAAGTACTCCATGATTCTAAACGTGTTCAACTCAGCATCATAGTTGTTGAAGATCCATAGTGATAAAAATGAGAAAACAAATGCTCTCAATCATTGTTATACAGTGTCATGGTATCATTACACAGCATCAAAGTTCAATTGTATCACAACTTTGACAACAATACTATGGTGATATGTTTCACTCCCCCTTAGTCAATACTTCATCTCGACATGAAAACCACTCCCCCTTACATAATGATCCGTAAACCATATGTATTTATAATATGAAACTACACATTAATTCTCCCCTTTTTTGTCAATATAAATTGGCAAAGGTACGAAAACTAGTGGGATCCTCATGAAATTTTCATAGAGATACTTCATGACCAAAAGAGAATAACATACCAACTTATTTAGATGCAATCATATAGCCGAAGCTAAATGCATTCATCAAGGAGTTTATAAAGATACAAGATAACCCCTATAATATTCCACAACCGCACTCCCCACAAAGATTTGTCAATTAAGCACAAGTTCAAAAAGAATTCTCTCCCATTAAATGTCAATCCCGAAAGAACAACAAGAGCGACCTTACTTTTACAAGAAAAGAAGGATTTCTTTGGACATAATCAAATCACATGAGAAGATGAATTTGTATCCAAAAATCACAATTGAATTAGCCACAAAAAATGATCAATTCAATTGGCCATGCTTAACATAAGAGAACTTATGGAGCAACACAGTATATGCACAAAGATGTGGATCAGGGAAATACCAATACTGCGGAATAAACAAAGATTCATTCTATTTTTCATCACTATTCACAATGACATATAATAGACTTAATCTTTGTAAACAAAAGTTCATCATTTCTTCCATCAATATTTGCATAATGACATAAAAGGCTTAACTTTTGTATTCAAAAGTTCATTCTATCTTTTATCAATACTTTCATACTGACATAATAGAGATAACTTTTAAACAAGTATGGGACAGTCAAGGTTCACGGATGTAAACAACATATCCCATAACAATTTGCAATATATGAAACCCTAAATACTGCAAAAATCATCTTCCAAATAACTTGGAATTTAAATAAATAAATCTAAAAACATTGAAGATGAAAACGTTGGACATAGCTATGTTTACTCACAATAATGGCTATTCCAAACCCTAGTTATCCTTCTTAAAAACATAAGAATAAAATTCTCATAAGAAGTTTCCTAGACACTGAGACCTCTAAAAAATTCTTTATCGTCCCCGAACTCCTTGTCGTCAACAGCCATGGGAACATATGGTTCGTGAAGATAGGAGTCAATTCCAACAAACCTTCTAGGCTGATGATGTCGAACCAGGGCCTTCTGAATTTCAAGAGTTCTCATAACAAAAGCCTTTATTTGTTGAATCTCCTTCCTTGTTTCCTTCAACTCTTCAAGAACACCAGAAAACTTCTAAGAGTTTGAAGGAACAACTCTTGGCTACCTCACATTCCTTCTTTTTCTTTTCAAAGTTGGAGGTAACGGAGATCTTTCTTTTTCCTTCATGATTGATGGCTTAACAATCATATTGACATCTTTTCCATCAGAAGACATGATGCTTGGAGTATCCATATACGTACGGGTTTGTGAGAGGAATTCACAATTTGAACTCAACAAGCAGTCTTAAGATAAAAAGAGTTTCAGAGAAGGAAAAGGAATGTGGGGTTACGAAAACTTTAAACACAGGTTCGTGCACGCACAACTCACAACCCTAAGATGGGTAGAATTGTCGAGAATAACCCTCTTTTATTGATTGACCAGGGAAGTCCTTTCCACTATCAATTAGATATGGAAGAATTCCAAACTTGCAAAACACAGCAAAGCTAAGAAGAGAAAAAAAAAAATTCTCTTTTCCTAAAGCCTGAGGTGTGCACAGTCTTGTCTCTTTTGATCAGGCACATGAGTTTCAAGTTCCGGGACTTAACTGAGTTTGGTGGGATGCATACCCGTTCGCGTGCTGGCGAACCCAAACTTTGTCCGGCCACTTAAGTATGCATACCCGTATGCATACTTGAGTAGGTTATGTTCTAAAATCGGTTTGTTCATGAACTAATACATTTATATAATAAGGAATGCAATATTTTGCAAATCGTGGCTATAATGTTCATGAATTGATTCGAGTGAATCAAAATCGATTTTGCTTCAATTGTGTCTTGTATACTTCTATGAGAATATAAACAATTGAACAACTCTAGAACTAGTTTTATTTGAGTCATTTGAACTAGTTATGGTTAAGAAGAATATGGTTGATATGAAAGTGTTCATATGGCTAACTTCGGTTAACTATTGTTGAGCCAACAAAGGTGTACACGTTTAGGTACGGTTACCAATATCTTAATGAAGTCACTTTTATTTGTGTGTAACAAGCTAAGTTAGATCTAACGGTTGAAAGATATTAGCTTCAGTCTAATCAGGTTTTCATTTAACGGTGAATATTGAATGCTTTGTTACCAAGGTAACATTGATTGCAAACCCTGATTTGAAGACTATATAAGGGAGAAATCTAGCAATTGGGAAACCTAATCCCCACACCTCCTGTGTGATACTAGTTGCGACTAAAGTCGATTCTCCTTTAACCTTAGGTTTTTCCAATACCATGTAGGTTAACGACTTGAAGACTTCATTGGGATTGTGAAGCTAGACCCAACTATTTTCTCTGTAGTTGCGTGATCTGATCTTGTTGTTTTCTATCGTCATTGAGTAATATCTTCTCTAAGATTGGATCGATATTTAATCTCCGATAGGCAAGATAAAAAGTAGTCACAAACATCTTCGTCTCATCGTTTGTGATTCCACAATATCTTGTTTCGCTACCATACGATTAAGATTATTGTGAGGTGATTGATATTTCTAGGATGTTCTTCGGGAATATAAGTCCGGTAAATCAATTGGTTCCTGTTCACCTTGATTTATCAAAAGACGGAACAAAACTCATAGGTATATCTGTAGGAGACAAATTTATCTATTCAATAGACTTTTCTGTGTGAGACAGATTGGTTTATCAAGTCTTCGAATTTGGGTCGTAGCAACTCTTAGTTGTGGGTGAGATTAGCTAAGGGAATCAAGTGCGCAGAATCCGGCGTGCACTACAAAAACAAATGGATATAAGGACGACTAAATTTTGGGAGCCGTCCCAACAAGGTTGCAATTCGGACGGTTAGACTCGAGCCGTCGGAAGTAATAGTTTATTTGCACGGTTTTGACTAACCGTCCATATTTGTCTACCATTTCATACGGATTTTAATTTTCCGTCCCTAGTGTTTGAAAACTATGTGCGGTTTCGGTTTCTCGGAAATCATAATCATGCGACAAACAAAATACCAACAAAAAGAGAGTTAGATTAACTTATCAGATTGGTTGATCGAGGCGAGGTACTCCTCTTTCCTTAAAGACAATTCACCCCCGCATATGGTGCTCACGGTTCTACGGATGTTGCCTTCCAAGATACAATGATCAAGCCTAATAGTAAGTAGCACTACAAGACTATTAGGCCAGCGAATGTTGACAATTACTGTGCTCTTAAATGACTCTGACTCTTAACTTCAAAACTTGTTTTCTACTTATCGAAATCTTGTAAAAAACTCATCCAAAACAAAACTAAGAGATGGGTTTATATAGAGTCAATGGTGACTCTACAAGGTGTGTTTTCACCAATAGGTGACTCACCATAGCCAATGGTGACTCTCCATAACACATATTCATGACTAGGTGTTTTATGGTGAAAAGGCATAAACCAAACACATCTCTTGGAGTTTAAATCTTGAAAACTAATTTTCACTCGCATAATAATTTTAACTTAAAATTCCAACACCTAGTAAGTCAGGTTTGTGGACGGTTGTTTACAAGCCGCATGAGTTGACCTACTTCTTCTAAGGTAATGTACTTACGATGGCTATGTTTTTTTATAATGCGCGGCTGGAAGACTTCCATGGTTCCGTTCCTGACCAAATGTTTTGCTCCTCTAAAACGTGTAAATAATTTTCTTGACCTGATTCTCTTTTCGATTCTAATCCAAAGTAAACTGAACTCCCAGGAGGAGTATAGACGGAGGTTAAGGATTCAGGCGTAGTAATGAAAACCTTGAATCTATCGATATAAGAAAATGAAGTTGATATATTACAGTAGGTATGATTATTTTCATTACAACATTTTTTTTACTTTTATAACTGTAAGAAGTTTTTGCTTTTGATATTTTTATGAGTGTTATGAGTTGATGAATTATGGATAGAGGAATTAATGTTTTTGGGTTGTGTCAATCAAATTATTAATAACGACAGACGGTGGCGGAATTAGGAAAATTGAACTGATAGCACAAATATTTATAGCATGCTAACATTTGTGGTGGTTTGTCCAACGGGTTTTGTTATTTCAATATCCAATACTCAAAATATATGTATGGTTAGTTTGCAGTAACCTCATTGTTCTTTAGAATTTGATTACAGTTTGTAGGAGGCTTATGATGGGAATGGATATCTAGATAGGTCAAAAGAATTGAAATTTCTAGCCATTAGACGTTGCACCTGCAGTTTATCTTGCGACCAAACACAAATTGATCAATAATATCAAAAAGAGGCAATTGCCACTAATTTTCCCATGTTAGTATTTGCATTGAAAGTTAAAATTTTGGTTTTATTAATAAATTTTCTTCATCTTTATATCTGTGATATCACTTCAAATGACATATCACTTAAGAATAGTCAGAGCCAATTATTTACTTTTACATGCCTTTGTTTATGAGGTGTCTTTTATATCAACGAGAATGACAGCACTTGCGAACTTACATGTTATCCTTTTATGCCTTAATGAGAATGATGACGTAGGGTATGCGTATAACTTATTTGGTTTTGGAGCACGTAACTTTATATTGGAGCAGATGCCATTTATGGGCCACATGCTAAGGATTATAGTTTTTCAATTAAAATTAAGTTCATAATACTGTACAAGTTTAAAGCCCATTGAGTGATCAAGATTGACTATGAAATTATCTGAAAAGAAAGAAGGATATAATGAGTTTTCCTAAGGTATAAATTAAAATGCAACTAGAAACGGGAAGTGCATCATCAAGATAATTAAGCATATCAAGAAAAATATAGTTATGTTTACATATTATATAGACCTATCCGTTACACAGTACACTAATTTTGCGAAATGGAAGAAACATTAACAAAAACGGATCTAGGTGACAAGGAACTGCCAAGTGACTCTTTTATAGCCATTGGGACAGAAGCTCAGGAACTTCCAGAAAGCTCTTAAATGATACATGATACACAAAGAGCTAGGACACATCTAGGTCTATTAGCAACTTGGAAGTAAGTGATAATGTAGATTACTTATTTATAGTCCAAATATAGTTTCACCAAATATAGGAAACTATTTTCACTCCGTATATAAATTACTTATTTCATTCATTTTTATTTGGGAATTGAATTATTGGAAGTAATATCTCAGTTCCATGTACTTTGATAAATGCATAAAGGCAACATCCAGCTAGGGCATAATCCCAAACAAGGAAACACAAAACAACAGAAATGAACAGACCATGAGGGAATGTGTTGCTGCTGAAGAGATTTTATACATGCTTGCATAACTTCTCTTTTCATTATTTTTTTGTACTCAATCACTAATTGTATTCTTAATTTAGAGGCTCCTCACTGGGACACTTAGGTCATCTAATTTACGTATCAATTTTACAGGCTCCTACTATAGGAAGCTTCTCAGTAAGCGGGTTAATGTGATTACTTTCTCGCTGATTAGATTACTTCTCGAAATCAGCGAGAAAGTCAAGATGGCATAGACTTGTGGTTTATTTTGATTTTCTTTTTACTAAGAAGTTTTAGTTGTAAAGATTTTACTATTCTATACATTGAAGACATAAAAAAATTAACTGTTAAATTTCTGTACACTGTTGTTGTTGTTGTTTTTTTTTGAAAGGCCAAACAAAGCAACAAAGATTACAAACCAGAACAAGACTCACTCTCAATAAGAGGAGCAATACAATAAGGGGGAGAAGTAAGCCACACATTAGTCGCGTGGTTTGTAACTGCATAAGCAGCTAAGGAATGAGCCATATTATTGGCCTCCTTTTTGACAAAATGGAATTCCACAGAGTTGAAGTTTCCTAACGCCTCTCTAATCCTACTGATAGAGTTTTGAATACGTCAGGGAGAGTTGTAATGTCTGTACCTGAGGGTGTTGATAATGGTTAAAGAATCTCCCTCAAGCATAATATTCCTAAACCCTTTAGTTCTAGCCAACTCCATAGCTAGTTCCGCTCCATGAGCTTCAGCCTCAACTGCCGAGAAGAAGTTGAACACCCTGGATTGACCGCCTTGGAAGACAGCTTCACTGTCTCTAACTACTGCACTGCATGCATATCCCCTTGGGCCAGCAGCACCATCAAAGTTAATTTTGATTTTTGTTGGACCGGATAGCTCCCAATGACTATTCTGAGACTCTAGAATATCACTTTTAGTAGGGATGACATCATTATCCTTGTGGGTTTCCATATTATACCAGTACATTGCATCTCGAATGATTGACTGGATATTGAAGCTCCCATTGTTGAAGACTATATCGTTTCTAGATCTCCATATGGCCCAGAACATGCATGAACCCATTCTCAGTTTAGAGTAGTCTCCTCCTTCATTAAGCCAGTTGGTGACATAGTCTAGAATTGAGGCATTCTGATTTACATCTATTCTACAATTCATTGGTAAAGAAAATAATGTAGCTTGGGTGGCAGGACAGTAAAGGAAAAGATTCTAAATAGTTTCGACCTCCCTGTAGCACAGTCTGCAGTCTGCATTTATGCCTTTCAAGTGCTTTATCATGTTACCACCAACTGCGAGGCCATTCTTCAAAACTCGCCACAGGAACAACTGAATCTTAGGCATAATATTTCTCACATACCAAAATTTTTTCCAGTTGAAATCAGAGAAAGATGAAGTAGAGGCTTGCCTGTTGCTGAGGGCTATGAGAAAAGATTTAGTAGAAAAAACACCATTGGGGTGGTGAGTCAATATCAGCTTGTCAGAAGGATTAGAAGCAGGCTCATTTGGCAGATGAATCTCCTTGATCTCCTTGACTTCTTGTTGATGGAACATCTGATTTAGTTTTGCTTCATCCCACCTGTTTCAATCTTGGATTATTAGGTCCTTTACTTTAGAGATACCAGGAGGAACATTACTAGATAATTCAGGATTTTTCTTTGGCAGTGATGGAATCCAAGGATCATCCCAAATCTTGATGTTTTCACCATTTGTAATAACCCAACAAAAGCCTTCATGCATGTCTTCTCTACAGCTCAGCATTGCATTCCAAGTTGAAGAACAATTTTTGGGATTTTTTGCCTCCCAAAAACTACCACCTTTTAAGTACTTGGCTTCCATCATTTGGCCCCATAGACAGTCAGAGTCTTCCATAAATTTCCATATGATTTTGGTTATCATAGCTTTATTTAGGTGCTGGAGAGGTCTAATTCCCAAGCCTCCATGATCTTTTGTCATTTCGAAATGGTCTCATTTGATGAAATGTGACTTTCCGACATCTTTGGCATATCCCCACCAAAAGTTCCGTATGGTTCGAGTAAGAGTCTCCAAAGTCTTCTTAGGAATGATAGAAGTAGCCATATAATAGGGTGGGATAAGACCAAGTTCCGTTTTGATGAGAACTGTTCTACCAGCATGTGATAGATGAATACGCTTCCATCCATCCATCTTGGTGTCAAACTTGTCATTTAGGAAGTCATAAGAAGCATTTTGTTGAGCTGGTTTGAGAAGATGATGGCCTAAGTATTTGTCATTTATTTCCATCTTCTTAACTCCAAATCTGCTTGCCATATCAATTCTTCTTTCAGGAGTGACCCCTCTGCTAAAGTGGATGGCTGACTTATTCATATTAGCACTCTGCCCCGACCAAGCCGCATAAGTGTCTAGAATCTGTGTAAGAGTCTGAATAGTTGTGTTGTCTAATGTACCAAATAAAAGCAAGTCATCTGTAAACATGAGATGTGAGACAGTAGGAGCATTCTTGCAAAGTTTATAGCCATTATAAAGAGCATTATTTTCCATCGACCTCATTAACAAAGACAAACCTTGGGAGCACAAGATGAATAAGTACGGAGAAAGAGGGCATCCTTGACGTGAACCCCTTTCACTTACAAAGAAGCCCTCCGCCTGGCCATTAACCACAATAGAAAAGGTTGCAGTGGAAATGCACTTCATAATCAGTTCATGGGTCTTGCCAACATTTCCAAAGGTATTGAGGCAGTGACTTAAGAACTCCAGCTGATTTTATCAAAGGCCTTACTAATATCAATTTTCAGCGCAAAGGTTCCTAGGATGGAATTAGAATTGGACATAGAGTGGAGAATTTATTTAGCTGCTAGAATATTATCTAGTATGAGTCTCCCAGGAATAAATGCAGATTGAGCAATATCCACTGGCCCATTCAGATGGCTTTTTATTCTTTGGGCTAATATTTTAGTCACTACTTTGTAAATAATGTTGGTAATGGAAATAGGTCTAAAATCAGTGGGCAAAACAGGATTTTTTACCTTAGGAATCTATACGAGATTTGTATGATTCAACCCTGAGGGAAGAGCAGCATTTTTGAAGCAATCTTTGAAAGTTTGCGTAACTTTATCACCAATGAGATCCCATCTTCTTTTATAGAATAAGGCTGGCATGCCATCTGGGCCTGGAGATTTAATATTTTTCATCCTTTTGATTGTACTCCAAATCTCTTCAGAGGTGGGAGTCATGCCCATATTAGATTTGCTGGAACTATTGATCTTTATAGGAGCTTTGAACATAATAAGATGATTGTCTTCCTCCGGATCTCTTTTGAACAGATTGGTGAAGTGATTAACTAAGTGATTGATAATGTCATCTGCATTGGTTATCCATCCACTATCTGGCAACTGAAGAGTAAAGATTTGATTCTTCCTTTTCCTTTGAAGTACAGAAAGATGGAAGATTCGGGTAATCCTATCCACATTGGGTATCCAATTCACCTTGCTTCTCTGCTTAAAATATCTTTGCTGCATAAGTTTCAAACTGTTGATTTTCAAGCATAGTTCTTTTTCTTCAGCTTTAGTGTCTCTTCTGTGAGCCTCCCTTTGCAGCTACAGTAACTCATGTTTAGTATCCTCCACAGCCTTAAAAATATTACCAAAACCCTTCTTGCTCAATTTAGCCAGATCCATAGCTACGTCCCTGATTTTTCCAACCGTATTATTATGATTAGAAGACCAAGATCTATGCACCACGTCATTGAAGCCTGGATCATCCACCCAAAAATATTTAAATTTGTTTGAATGTTTCCTCTTCCTTTTATTGGTCCTATGAGTGTTCACCAAAATTGGAGCATGGTCACTACTTAATCTGAGAAGATACATCACACCATTGTCTTGAAACATGAATAACCATTCAGGTGTACACATAGCCCTATCCAACCTTTCAAAGATTGGTTCATCCACCACAGCACCATTGGACTAAGTAAAAGCTGGTCCGAAAAATCCCATATCAATCAACCCTCTGCTGTGAATGAAAATTTTAAATTCAGAGTTTGCAATATGCATCTTCTGATTACCACCTTGCTTCTCCCTGGAGTTGCAAATCGCATTTAGATCACCAACTAAGCACCATGGGTTTTATACCTGCTCAGTAAATTGTGATAAATTGGACCATGAGGTATTTCTATTGTGGTGTTACGGTGGACCATAGACACACAAAAAATCCCAATCTTTATCAACCAAATGATGAATCCTACAGTGAATCATGTTTTTTCCAACACTAATGACCTCAAGGTCAATGTCATTATTTCATAAAACTACAATACCACCACTCCTACCTACCGCAGGGACAAAATTATAGTTATCAAAACCCAATTGAACTATACAAAAGATTAGAATGAGACTCACCTACTAATATCTCAGATAGTGAAAAGACGAGGGTACCCAAATACACCACAATCTTTAAATTATCCACCTATAAGTCCTCTTACCAAAAGTGATTGTCTATGGACAAAGTTGAGACAATACTACAAATCGGTATTCACACTTTGTGTGATCGTCTATGGATACGAGATCGAGACAATACAACAATCAAAGTGTGATTACGTGATAATAGGTTCGGACTTAACCAAACTCTATAGGATCACTATCAAGTAATACAGAGTTAAAGTTTGTGTAATTTACTTTAAATTATAATAACAACAATTATAATTGCAGAAAATAAAAGTAAATGACACAACAAGATTTTGTTAACGAGGAAACCTCAAATGCAGAAAAACCCAGGGACCTAGTCCAGAATTGAATACTCTCGGAATTAAGCCGCTATACAAAATCTAACAAACTTTGTATAGTTGAGACCAAGCAACTAAACATATAGTTCACTTAGCTTCTTCAGTATCCCTGCGCTTCAGGCATTCAATAAGTGCACGCACTGGAACAATTCCTTTGGATCGTATTCCAAACAGTAAAGGAACAACAAATCTGTTTGGTAACAACTCTCATGATTCTTTCAGATAAAGATATCTCAAGTCATATGCAAAGGCTCTTCCGTTTAACCAATAAACTTCTTTGCCTGGTTAGATCAATCTATCCAACAACTACCGAAGTAGCAGAGTTTAGATTTGCAATCAATCAATATATAATCAAACAAGAAACTATAAGGTGATGCGGATCTTACACAACTAATCAATCGAATAAATCCGATTCTAGTTGGTGATAGACGCATTATTGTGTCTAATATGTCTCAATTGTATATATTGTTAGTGTTCGATTTTGTATTTATTTTGTTATTTTATGTCTTTGTAGGTATTTTTAGAGAAATAAGCTCTTGCGGCAAAATTGGCTCGAAAAGTGGTGTTTTACACCCCAGGATAGAGTACTAAAGGCACCCCAGAAATGCACCGAAAGCACCCCAGAAATGTGTCGGAGGAACCCGGAAAAATTACTATCTACGCCCAAAAATTACTATTTGCACCCCATAAGACAAGTGCTAAAGGGACACCCGTGCAGGATTAGGGGGAGGACATGTTCTTCTCAAATTCAAAAAATGAATTTTGGCGGGAAAATATTTTCATTAACAGCAGAATTTCAATCGGATATTTGGACGTGATTTAGTGAGATTCAATCCATGAAACTTAGTGGGTAGACGTGATATGACTATAGAAAGCTAGTATGGGTGATTTTATCGATCAAATTTGGCTGGATAACTTGTTTTAATCCAAACAGGGAGTTGGAGGAAAAACATGAGCTTGCATGAGTTGTGAGAAATTTAAACGTGTACTGCACGTGCTTGGAAGATTTAATCGATATTATAGAGCGTGAAGAATGTATAGAAGGAAATAAATACAGCTGCAGATGCGTGACAATCAAAATCAATGAAAAAAATGGAAAAAAATATACCCGAGTAAAAGAAGATTATTTGTAGTTAATGAGGAGATTCAATGTCGAAATTATGTATAAATAGGTTCATAGGATCACATAGAAGGGGTGTAGAGAGTTTGGGGTCGAGAGGAGAGCTCAGGAGGCGTGAATCAAGAGTTTTCAGAACTCTGTTGTTGCTGCTGCTGCTGCTGCTCGTGAAGAACAGGGAAACATCGACGGTTTCTTCAACTGGTTGTAACAGTTTCTTCAACTGGTTTGCAACATTTATCTTCGTTGTAACAGTTTCTTCAACTGGTTTGCAACATTTATCTTCATTGTAACAGTTTCTTCATCCTCTTCTGCAACATTTATTTTCATATTTGTAACGATTATCTTCATCATAACAGTTGAGAGTTGAAACAGTCGGTCTGTAACGCACCTTTGCTGTTGCAGATTTCCTGTTTCATTATTTTCTCTTCTTGTAAACACTTTTTGAGCCATGAATACATATTTTGAGTGTGTTTTCGACATGATGAGTTAAACCCCAACACTGGGACGACGGAGGAGGCCGAACTTCATACATGGGTAAATTTATTTTTATTCTTTTTATGACTTTTGCATTAAAATTAATTGAAATATGATTTGATTAAATTGGTTGTCATTTGATTAGATGGGTCATGCTTAGCTTAGGTGATTTGATGTCCCATGCTTAACATTTACAATCAATGTTTTGAGAATCTACCTTGGCAAAAATAGAGTCCATGTTTATATTTCTTGAGCTAAAATTGTTGAGAATAAATAAGTGAACCTTATGTTATAAAGATTGGCTAAATCCTTAGTCCCAGTACCTCTCGCCCATTGTTAATAGTCTTTGTATATATTTATTTAGTATTTTTAAAAACTTTAATCTCTACGAATCCGAGTGAACGACAACCCTATTTCTTACCACTATCTAAAATTACATCAGTTGGATCCCAGCCGATCAAGGTTTGTGCATACCCAAAGATATAAAAACCAAATCATAAATCTTCTCTATCTTCAAATCTTATTTAATCTTCAATAAACACCTGCACAACACCACTTGAATCTCTTGTGATCAATCACGCACAGAACGAAGTCTGTTAACAATGGATTATCATAATACGTCTTTAGATCTACAAACATTTCTAAAGATCCCGTCGACACTTCGATCTAGTTTGAGTGAATCTTATATCAGAAGAGAAGATTCTCAAGAATAAACAAACTAGGTGCAATCAAAGTTCAACAACCGTTAGTCAATCAAATCAATCAAAAACTAAAATAAACTGCAATTATCCAGTTTCCCACCAACGATACTCGTAGATCGCTTCTTGATCCCATAGAAGTCTTTAAACGAGTGGTCGTAAGAGATTTCGCCTAATTAGGGTACTTTCCTCTCCGGATAGACGGCTCCACCAGAAACAACAAGAAAGATGAAGTTTTTCTGGCTCTTAGGATAGTTTGCTCGAAATGCAAACTTGGGTTTTATAAACCAAGGATGTTTGGACACCAAGGAATTTCCAAAACCGAATATTCTCAAGATATGCAATAAATGCCCAAATCGGTTTTCATAATTCCTGGAAATGCTTTGTCAAATATTTCCGAAATCTTACTATAAAATCTCCAATTAGTAAATGCACATTACCAATTTTTATTCTCTAGAGATATGCATTTAATTGCTGGTAATTAAAGCATATAAAACTAACAACCTTAATTAAAAGATTCTTAATTTATTTCGGTCCGGGATCTCCTTGAGTTATTAAGGAATATCTTTGAACAATAAAAGATAAGAGTTACTGATCATGTTCAAAGTATGTCGACATCTTTTCTTTGTAAATCCTCTTTCATATTTACAATCTTGGAATCGATTATACCACACTTCCAAACAAGTTTAGAATTGGTTCATATGTATTCCAAGACAACTATGTGATTGATCAAATATCAATTCGCTAATCATGGGTTTACGGTGCTACCAAACACAAGGATCGGTTCTACCTTAATATGGTTACTGGGACCGGTTACATCAGTTACAAGGATCGGTTACGTCAATTACCAGGACCGGTTAAAATATACTCATGGTATTACTTGTGATCGGTTACACAAGTCACTAGGATCGGTTACACCAATTACTAGGACCGTTTAAGCCAATTACAAGGATCGATTACACAACTCTTTTGTGATCTATCACACCAATTATTAGGATCGGTCACACCAATTACAAATGTCGATCATACCATCTTAGGTGATTACTTAGGATCGTTTACACTAATAAAAGTCATACCAAATCATAAGTCAGGCACTATGACTAGTTTTACCAAGATACATAACAAGTTATGATTGGTTCTACTAACTCACACATATTGGTAATCCAAAGATATGCAATGAATAACAATACCAATAAGCCTAGCGATTTCCCTTTCGATTCATAAAACAAGTTCATGAATGTACTTCCTTTAAACACACTAAAGATGGTTATTGTTGTGTGACATGCCATTTTATAGATGATGAGTGGAATTTGCATAATAAAACCTTAACTTACATTATAGTGCCATCACCACATACAGGAGATGCTCTCTCAGATTTTATCAAAACTTGCACTTCGGAATGGAACATGGATAAGAATTTTTTTTCTTTGACCGCTGATAATGCTCCAGCTAATGGTGTTATGATGAAAAATCTTATTAGTTGGCTAGATGGTAAGAATTGTATGTTGCTTGAAGGAAAAATGTTTCACATGAGGTGTAGCAACCACATACTGCATTTGATTGTATTGTATGGCATGAAAGTAGCTGCTGAGTTTATAGAGGGTATTAGAGAGTGTGTTAAATATGTAAAGTCTTCACAAGGTAGGAAAGAGAAGTTTGAAACAGCATTGGCACAATGTAGATTGTCTGGAAAGTCATTTAGTTTAGATGTGGACACAAGGTGGAACTCCACTTTTCTGATGCTTAAGAATGCAATTGCACTTCAAGAGGGTTTTGAAAGACTTAATGAGTTTGATTCTGATTTTGATCTTCTGCCATCTAGACAACAGTGGGAACAAGGAATAAAAATTTGTAAGTGTTTTAGAGGTTTGTAATGATATTTCAACTCAGTTTGCAGGGAATAAGTATCCCACTGCAAATCTGTATTACAATAGGGTGTATGAAGTTAACAAATGCATCAAAAGTTGAGAAGATAATTCTATTGATTATATCAAAGAAATGGGGTTGAAAATGAGAGAAAAGTTTAATGCATATTGGAGTGAAAGTAATTTGATTATGAGCATTGGAGTGGTTTTAGATCCAAGGTATAAGGCAAGATGGGTAAAGTACACATATAAGAAAATGTATGGATCTGATAAATATGCAGATGTGTATGAGAAATTCAAAACAGACTTGACCCGAATTTTCAATGCATATGAATCTCAAAACAACACTTCAGCTCCTGATTTCTTTGGCAACTCTGTCTCTCGTTTGGATGTAAGAAGCTCAGGTACAACTAACCCAGATTATGCTGATTTTATGTTGGAAAATGATGTTCAGAAGTTTGAGTTAGAGAAGTACTTAGAAGAACCAATTCTTCCAACCCTATCACCCCAAGATGAATTTAACTTTGGTATATTGACTTGGTAGAAGCTCAATGGACCTAAGTACCCAACTCTAGCAACGATAACAAGAGATGTGTTGGTTGTTCCAGTGACCAGTGTGGCATCATAGTCCATGTTCAGCAATGGTGGAAGGTTTCTAACAACACACAGAACTTCATTAGCTCCAGAGTTAGTCTAAGCATTGCTATGCTTAAGTGATTGGTTGCCAGACTTTTTTGATGCAGGTAAATCTTGTTTTCCTTTGCTTAGTTCTTTTCCTTTTCTTAACTGGCTAAGGCCTTAGGCAAAGCAATACTATTAGTATTACTATATCTGCTCATCTTATCCTTTGAATGTCATACCAGTTATGTTATACATGCAACCATAGCCGGATGTTATTGTTTAATGTTTACTGCTTGGCATGACACAACTGCTTGTGAATTATTTTTTTGTTTCTTGAATTTGCTTTTTAAGTGATTGTTTGTGAATGCAGATATGGAAATCATGGACTGAAGTTGATGCAATGATGCAATATCCAACCAGGAAGCCAAGCAAGATCCTCACTAGCCTGTTCAGTGTTGAGTGTTGACATTGTTAGCCTCTGTTGTTGTTTTTTCTTTTTTTTGGCTTTGTTGTTGTGTACTTTCTTTGTTTTTGTGAACTTTCTTTTGCATTCGCTAGACTTGGAGTGAAGTCAGTAAACTCTAAACATTATGATTGTGTTGGCTTGTACTTTTCGCTGAACATTTTGAACTCACAAAGACAAAAAACTATGGTTTTAAGTTTTTTTCTCAGTTACCGTACTTTATCGGGAAAAAATTCGATATCCGATAACTTAACCTTAACCTTATCGGATTAGATTTTTTGAGTTCCGCCGGATATTATCAGATATCGGATTTCCGAAAATACCTACCTTAACCTTATCGGTGAAGTCAAAATCCGACGGATTTTTGTCCGTTGACAGCCCTAGGTGTTCATTTGGCTTAATGGGGTTATTTTCTGAGAAAATGAATGAATTGCCCATGCATCCATAAAACATGGTTCCAATGGACGAGTAAATATTAGGTATGGGTGAAATGGACACCAAATATTTAAGACAATTATGTCCCTTATTTTTAAGTAATAAATCACAAAGAAAATAATAACTTCTAAAATATATATCCAATTTTAGCAAAATTTATATTTACGGATAGGATTTTGGATGATCTACAAAACAAGATCCATTGTTGATAGTAAATTTGAAAGTTTTTTTCCTCCGAAAAAAATAGCTAGGATGAAACCGGTTGCATCTTGGCTTAAACTAAGAAAAAAAAAATTATTCTAAAAATAGCCAAGATGAAACTAGTTACATCATGACTTCAAATAAGATAAGAAATTCTTTTCGAAAATAGCTAGGATGAATCTGGTTGCATCCTGGCTTAAACTAAGATAGAAAAAATTATTTAAAAAATAGCCAGGATGAAACCGAATGCATCTTGACTTAAACTAAAATTATTCAAAAAATATCTAGGATGAAACTAGTTGCATCCTGGCTTAAACCGAGATTAAAAAAAAATGAAAATTATTTCTAGCCCAATTAGTTTTTTTTATATATCAAAAACCCAACATTAAGATTTCATATATGTATAGCCCGTAATAATTTATAATATAATATGTTTTTTTATAATATAATTTATTTAAAAGAGAAAAATAACAAAAAAGAAAAGAAAAACGTTAATACAGTCGACTAATCCTGCTCCCTAAAAATACTCCGTTAAATAACTACTTTGACTTCCCTTAATTAGCTCCCTAGGTTAACTCATCTCTTTGTTTACCACGAAGCATACGTTAATTTGTTAGTCATTAGTTTGTTAGTCGTAAACAATAATTCTGATTAAATCTCCCTAAAAAATCTCCCAAGAAATCATGTTTTAAATTTTGGTTTATCACTCCTTGTATTTCTCTCTTCTAACTTATTTTAGGTAGCTTTATTCTACATGTTCATTTGACTATGATTTGACTGTGAGAATTCTAGTTTCACAACACTTTGTGAGAAAGGATTGAAATTAACTTATTAAAATAATTATAATTATCACCCGCTACTGAAATTTTTAGTTTTCACAGTTTATTTATAATTGAGTTTTTCACCCATGATAAATTTACGATTTTTCTTTTCAATTATCACCATGCCAAGATTAGGAGAACCCAATTTTCACTGATGTGATCCGTGAAAATACGAATTTTCACGGCAATTTGGATTAAGAGAAATCTAATTTTCACTGGTGCGATTTGTGAAAATACGAGCTTTCACAGCATTTTGGTGAATATTCCAATTTATTGAAAATTCCGGTTTTCACAATTAGTGATAATTACAATTTTCATTTGTTATAACTAGTTATGCTTTGTGCAACTCGCAATTATCATACTTTAGTGATAAACACAATTTTCAAACTTCTTTTGAATTAGTGAAAATCCTATTTATTAAGTTTTCACAATTTAGTGATAACTTGTAAAAATCGTTATTATTACAAGCTTGAAAAATTATAGTTTTCACAGTTTAACAATTAACAAAATTTTCATCCGTTGGGATAATATTATACGGAAAATGGGTCATTTGACCAAATCCCATAAAGTATGGAAGTAATGGACTTGTAAAATATAGGTCCGGGTGAAAAAGACACAAAAAATTTAGTCATATATACCCTTTACTTTAAACTTTAATCTTTATCATATCATTTTGTCTCTCATATTTATTTTCTCTCTCCAATTTAAAATTAATCGCGAGAACGGTCGTAACTTTCGAAATATAAATCGGATTTTAATAAAATTTATATTTTTGAAAAGGACTCGAAAATTTCTACGAAACAAGATCCATTATTGATATGAAATTCGGAAGAAAAAAAATATATATTTAAACCAACATTATGCACCCAGGTGCAACTTGGCCAAAATTTATTTCACATAAAAATATACATTATGCACCCAGGAGCAACCTAGCCAAAATTTATTTTCTATAAGAATATGCATTATGCACCCTGGAAACCTGGTCAAAACATTTTTCCTATAAGAATAAAAAAAAAAAATTATGCATTCGGGTGCAACTAGGCTAAAATCTATTTTTATGTCAGAATATACATTATGCACTCAGGTGCATCTTGTGTACTTCGTGGATAAATCTAGGTTTATCCTAGTAATCACCCAAGATATATGATACACAACCAAAATTACTAGTTCATGATCTTGAGCAATAAACTCACCACCATTACCATTACATTTACCATTAAAACAACAACCAAAAACAAGTATTAAAGAAGGAAAAAAAAGTGAGGAACAACAAAAAAGCCAAAAGATATACATTATGCACTCGGGTGCATCTAGGCCAAAACTTATCTTTCTATCAGAATATATATTATGCACTCATGTGCATCTTGTGTATTTCGCTGATTATTACTCGCAGCCAACAATTGGGACTAACAGTTTACAATACAAACCAGAAATGTCTAAGCACAACCCCATTTATGAATCGTTGAAGTCTACATTTTTATTTCCATTAACATCTCAAAAATCGAATCAATTTAAGTTTATACAAAGAAACCCCCAAATCAATAAAATCTTTCCCATAGGCCCGCTCTAACCTTAATTCCTTCATTAGCTCCAAACCTATAGCACATGCAGTTGTCTTCCCAATTGTACACCCTGGTAAATCAATTGAACGTACTGCAATTGTGTTAGATCTTCTTAGGAATTTATTAGTGAGAGAGACATGATGATGATGATGAGTGTAGTGACATCATCAACAATAAACATCACATACATTTCTGAATCAATAATTTGTATACATACAAAGATGCCCGGAGAAGATAAATACTATTTGCTGCTTCAATAATAGGGAAATCTTGTGGTAGTTTGGGTTGTGAGGAAGAAATCATGAAAACCCAACGGAAATCATGAAATTAGGATGAAAACCCACCGGAAATCATGAAATTACGATCGGATCAAAGAAATCTTGAAAACCCAACTAGAAAAACGGGAGAATATATTGGATCGGAGAAGATCATACATGTTAAAGAGATTTTCCATCTGTTCACCCGTGTGATTCAGACTTTTATCCCTAGTTTATAAGTTAACAATAGATGACCGATCAAAAATTGGATACGGAAGGATATTATAGTCGGGTATTAAAAAGTCCAGACAAAAGATTGGGTAGAATACCCAAATTTGGCTATCAGAACGGTATCTTTTATATTCTAGGTATTAAAACATTGTCAATATTTTGCTTGTCTTTTAGACCTGGGAATTTAAATTTAAGGTATCTAGGAGGAAACTGGATGCATCATGACTTAAACTAAGAAGAAAAAAAATATTCAAAGAATGACTTAAACTAAGAAGAAGAAAAAATATTCAAAAAAAACGCTATGATGAAATCTCCACTTAAATTAAGATAAATTATTTTTTAAAAAGAAATAGATAGGAGAAACTGGATACATCATCCTTAAACTAAGATCAAAAAAAAAAAATTCCACAAAAATGACTTGAAAATAATTTCAAATGCAACAAGATTGCATCATTATGATCTTAAAAAATATACTCCATCCGTTTCTAAAAAATAAGCTTGTTTCCTTATTTGGATGTTTCAAAAAAATAAGCTTGTTTCCTTATTTGGAAAGTCAAATGTTATTGTTTTACTAATTTACTCATGAAGGGACCACTTTTCTTTTCTTTTTTTCTCTCTTAATATGAAGAGGGGATCACTTCTCTCTCTATTTTCTCTCTAATATCATATCAATGGGGTTCTTTTTTTCTCTCTTAATATGAAGAGGGGATCACTTCTCTCTCCATTTTCTCTCTAATATCATATCAATGGGGTCATGGATAAAGTAGGAAAAACTATGAAAAAATAGCTATAATGATTAGTTATCTTAATCCTTGTACAAATCAAACAAGCCTACTTTTTAGAAACGAATGGAGTAATATGAATATGAAGTTTGAGGATTGGGCCTGTTAGATAACCAGATAACCAACATGTATAAATCCTCTTCACTAATGCACTTGGTGATGAATTGTTCGGAGCGGCGCTAGTTGGGTATCTCTATACAATATTAACTTCTTCAGTTTCACCGGGTTCACTAGCACTGCTTTCATAATTCATATGATACATTGATTAAAAACTTCATCCTGTTTAGTGCTCAGAATGGATATTAGTTGGTGAGTTTGAGACAACATACATCCTTGAGCAACATTATTATTTATACAAAACACAACATGATCAATAACCCAACCCAAAAGTCCATTTAAGCAATCCATCGAACAATTGAATGACAACAGTTCTTAAAATCCAAAAACTAATATTGCTTTTGATTTGCAATTACATCTGAGTTTGCTGGTATACACAATTTGGTACAGTTTTTAAAAACAGTTTTCAAAAATAGTTTTCTACTGTTTTAAAAACATACCCTTTTTTCTTTGTTTTCATTTTTTAATATTTATTTGGCAGGATAAAAAATTGTTTTTGGAAACCAAGGAAAATGAACTAAATCAGATCAAATGTAAAGACTCGTCTAAGAGATAGTGATACTGGTCATGACTAACTTGTGGTCATTCCCCGATCTCTTACTTTGTTCTAAAAATAAGAAAAATGAACAAAAAAGAAAAAAGAGAAAACAACAATTTGTTGTTTTTATTTTTTTTGTTTTCAAAAACAGAAAACAAATAGAAAACATTTTCTGAAAATTTAGGTAACAACTAGTTTAATATTATAATCAGAAACGTGAATTACCCTAGTTTAATTTAATATTATAATCAGAAACGTTTCTTCTTTGTAAAGTTTCGTCAACTCCCACCTTTACACCTTCGTCTTCGTTATAGGATATTTTCTCAAGTTTAGTAGTATTGCTTTGACATGGTATTTGTTCATCTGTTGGACCAACTGACAAGCATCCCATCGGCAAGCTCATGAAACCTTCTGTCTTAGGCTTACTAAATTTAGGTAATTGGCCATCCTCGAGATCTTTTGTTGACGACAATCTCAAGGGTTTACGAAATAGCAAATGAGCCACTGTACGATCTATAGGATTGGTCTCCTTTTCTGCCTCTGGTACATTTGTTGACCTACATGACATGAATAAGAAGATAAGAAAATATTTGCCCAAGGAAGCAACTAAAGCGACATAGTATGACTTACTGATAACAGACACTGTTGCATGCAAGTTAAACACATGGAACTTTGTCTGTGAATAGTGTCTTCGTCAGAGGAAAGATGTAGATAAATACTAAATAGAGTTTCACTGAATTATACAGGAAAAATTTATTGGGGTTTACCAATTCATTTTGCAGATTAACACTGATGAAAGACTCTCTAATACTATCTCAGTGGTAGGAAAATTACAAAGCAAGAAGCATATTATCGAGAATCATCCCACATGGTCAATGAATCCTGGCTAATCCAGTTGGTTTTTGGTTGAATATTAATAAACTTATCACCTGTCTACTCCAGGACTTATCACCGTCTAATATGCAGCACCTAGATTCTAATTCTATGCGTAGTGGACGGACAGTTAAAGATAATTTACATTTACATGTTGTTATGGATGTATGCAGCATTTTACAAAGATTATGTTCGGCTCTGGATGTACAAACCTGTTGGCACCTTTGGTTCCTTTTTTAATTATGAATTCATCTTCAACCATAAAACTGCTTGTGCTACCTGTATCTTCCGAACTATGTCTTTGTGTTGCACTTTGAGTCAATCGAAACAGGCTATCACGAATACGAAATCTTGTGCTCATATCCAACTACACCCAAAAAAAAAAAAAAAAAAAAAAAATTCTTTTAGCAATGGAACTATAATTAGTTCAAAATCTTGTTTGTTAGTTTAGGCCACAATAAAAATACCTTTCCGATAACATCTTGAAGCTGATCAAGCACCCGTTGTTTCAGTGAGCAGTCGTCCGCTATCATAGCTACGGATTCATCTTGTTGAATGGGCCAATCTGACTCAAATGAACCTACAAGTTTAATGTTTTTTTCAGCCTCAATTTTTCCTCCAGTGTCTTGACTTCGATTAGCTTGAACGCACCTTTGAGTGTCAGAATCAGCACAAGTGAACTGATGACCCAACTGCTGTTGCTGACCCTGAATAGCAAACACTGCTTGTAATTGTTGCAGCCGTCTTAGCTTTTCTATTTTCTCCTGAGGAGTCATGGTCGTTTGTCTTGAGAGGACACCAGGAAGCTTCTTTGAGGGACTAACCATCTTTGTTGACACTTGAGGAAATCTATAACCGTGAAGAGCTGAATGATCATTACCCCTCTCAAAACTAACGTGTGGCAGCATGGGCACAATAGGGTAGTAGTTTGTAGAGTTTCCATGTCCTGTCGGCATATATGGATGAGAAGTCTGCACGTACAAGAAAGGCTGAGGTAGACCGGGGACCGCACGTGGAAAGGTTTGAAAAGAAGACGTTTGAAATTGGTTCCCAGTTTGTTGAAATTTGTTTCCGTCGAGCGGCCATGCTCCATGCACATTTTGACACTTAATATCCCTTTCATCTCCAGTTTTCGGATACGTCAATGGCTCTCTTTGCCCAGTTACCTATACATATGAACAAACACACATCAAACCAAACTCTGATACACCAACTAGAACTAAAAACTTATTTCTTTCCAAATAATATAAAGAAAGATGCAACATATTGCACGCCTCAAGAAATGCATAGCGTGATAAAAGACTACCCATGAATAACAAGTATCAAAGTTTTCATCTATGTTAAAGTTCCTCTTGCAAGTCTATTTTAAAACCAAGCAAACTGTACATCTTCTGAGTGCAATTATTAGAAAGGGGACTATATCTGTTCCTCATATAAATTAATAACTTATTCTAACTGATGGTAATGTGAATGATGTATATATGT
The DNA here is from genome assembly GCA_023531105.1 of Papaver atlanticum. Taxonomy (NCBI): domain Eukaryota; kingdom Viridiplantae; phylum Streptophyta; class Magnoliopsida; order Ranunculales; family Papaveraceae; genus Papaver; species Papaver atlanticum. Next base: position 2,164,942 of record JAJJMB010017528.1, on the reverse strand, counting down.
GTTTACTTTTTAAAAGGATCAAACATGAAATATTTAGATCAGCTCTTCCCGCCAAAATCATTGTGGCAGAAGTTAGCGCATTTCTGCACTTCAGGTTTGCATCCTCTATAACAGTACATATAGTTCCATTAATGATCTTAAACCACAAGATAGAGAAAGAGCCAAAAAGGTTAGACGTCTGGGTTCAAGTTGATGAGGTTGCCTGAATCGAAAGAAATTCAACCCAAAATTATGGCAAGCAAACAATTTTCCGGGTGAACACTCTGTATACTGGAGTTTTAAGCTTGTGTGCCTTGAACATGTTTTTAACGGAAAAAATGGGACAGCAAGTGAGGTTTCAAAAAGCTGATGTCATTTACAGGTTTTTAGCACAAAGTTGAGTGTTTCAAGTAATGGTTAAAGCCTGAAGGAACAGGTTGATAGGTGAAAAATAAGTACCTTGCTCGAAAATTCATTTCGGGTTGCACTAGTTTCACCAGTAGAGTCTGAGAGCATCCTCTCAACCATCGTGGTATCTGTCTGTGAAAACAAACTTGTAACTGAACCATGATTTTTGCTCAACGATTAGGTGATGAACAATTTTTACCATCAAAAAATATACTGTAAACAATTTGTAATATGTGATGTACCAATTTTCAGTACCCACACCAAGGAGTGAATTACTAGCTTGTACCTTTTCAACTGATGAAATAAGAAATTTTGAACCTGGTCCAGTAGACTTATCCTTTCTTGTGTCGACATCCATAAGTAAATGAGTTACTGAGTCACTCTTCTTCTCACCACCACAAGGGCGTTCTGTATCTTCTGGATGTCGCACTTTCACTTTACACTCTTCAGTTGTATTCCTCGATGCGCCTAAATCCATGTTTCGAGAGCTAGCAGGTGCGGGAAAACAGTTGTTTGGGCTGCTTAGTACATCAGCAGAAGATGGCCAGAGCTCACCTGCATCACCAAGAATTTCATGCCCATATATCGGGTCATCATCTCTGCAAAATAAATGGTGGCGATGGTTCAGCAAACAGTAAGTTGTAAGTTCCTCCAATAGAAATGCCAAATGCTCTGTTTGGTAACCTTCACATATTGATCACGAGCCCAAACTTGATTACGGGGAGCGTCAAGGAACTATGAAAGACATTTAGTTCTAGGCCCATGATAATTAATGTAGAGGTTACCAAATGGAGGGGTATATGCTCTAGCACGCACAATCACCGAACAACCAGGATTCGATATTTTATCAAAATCCTCGAGGGATGAAGGAGCGAAGTGAATTCTAATTACCTAAGTATTTTATCAAGATCGTCAAAGGTTCCATTGTTAGCCCAACTATAATCAAGAAAACCAACGTGCTCGTTTTCTTCATGCTCATTCGCGAACAGCCGAGTACCATTATCTAACCCACCAGTATCTGCTATTCAGACACAATATATTTTTAGACGGACATCAGTTGAACGGATTGGATTTTCATTAAAGCAGTAAGTGATTCAATACCCAAGGAATTTCGAGCAAGACTGGCAACAGTCCTTACCACATGCAGCAATAGGTAAGGGTGAATCGGGCCAGTCCATTTCAAGATCTGTAAGTCCATCTGTGTTGAACTGGGAACTGCCTTCTAATTTAGATCCAGAGGAGTCGCAGCAGGCTCCTCGCTTATTCTGGTCAACATGCTTATCAGGGCTGTCTTCGTTACTCCGTTGCTTCTTTCTTTGACTGCCACACTGAATAGATGGTTCCTCCTCACCTTCCTTCGCATAAGGTACGATATGGTCACTGGTTTCACCCCATACTACATGTGTAAGCTAAAAATAAAAACAACGTACATTAGGAATTATCTGTGACCAGAGGTTATCAAAAATGAAAGCTAAACACAGAATATCAGATTAGCATCAGATTTTGCCAAATGTATATCTTATATTAGCATAAACTTCACTTGCTGAGCACCTAGGCCATTAGAAGATTGAACATCTGACATAATTGATGCATAAGGATGCTTAATGAGAAAACCAAAGCCACAGCACCAAGTCAAAACCTAAAAAATTCTAGAAGAAAGAACAGACAAAATAGCTTTGAAGCAATTGATATATATATATTTTTAACACCCAAATATAGAGAACAACTTTGGAGCAATAAATCCTGTAGAAGATAATGTCTATATCACCCTCTTAGGGCCAGTGTCTCGAATTAATTACAATATTCAGCTTCTTTTGTCATTTTATTAAAGATTCTGACCTGTGTAAGTGTAACCATTAACCTGTAGTTATGAGTCTTAAGCTTAAAGGAAAAAATATTGGTTAGTATTCTACAAGTGTTATAGGGGATGAAGACACAGAAAGATTTTGTTACTGACATGAGAAAAGAAGAAAAACACATTTGTGACAAATGTGCCAGTTGCCACACCTTCTGGTAAAACGAATTGGTATTTTAAGACCTCGGATGAAAAGAAAGACATTTGAAAACTCTTAAATGTTAGCATCAATAATTAACTACCTAACTGCATACGCGCTGGTTGACCACAGAAATGGTGCATTAGGGATCTATTACCAAGCTGAAAATAAAAATATCACCAACAAACTCACCAACCCTAGGTATATACCGATATACGGTATGCTTCCTTGAAAATCATTCGCGTGGCCGACGAATTTTTTTGGTTTGACTAAGATGCATGATAGACATTACTGGCAAATAGCTAGGCTACTGCAGAAGACAAATATGAAATATGTTAATTTGATGCAACCAGATGGAAACTATATTCCTTGGTTACAAAACCATCATCTTCAGAGCATTAAGCCAACACCTTCAATTACAATTACTTTCTCACAATCTTTAATCTTAACCTACTGCAAACTCTTAATGACGAAGTCTAACAAATACAGCACACTTCTTAACCTTCCAGATATGTCTACACCTCGGTAATAGCTACTTACAATTTCAGTTCATCCTATGAACTTCACACCAAGCTCTTAACTATAAATTCCCAGTTCAACCTATGAACTTCACACCTAGCTTCCCCAACTTGTAGAGTTGTTCTAGTGTAAAGCTAAGAAATTATGTATGTTAATAACTTGAATCTGTAATCTTGCATGCAACCATAAAGTGCTAGTTTTACTAGTAAATGAACTAAATTACAAATCATAAAGGAAATGATCTGAAAACTAGGCAATAAAGGCAACCATCAAGTGCTAGTTTTACTTGTAAATGAACTAAATCAACTATGATAACTAATAAATAAAAACAACATAAATCAAAGAAATCTCACTTGGTTCACTCATATTATTTTGTTTAACAAGGTTACCTCCTCTTCTTCGTTCCAATCAAACATCTCAGAAGAAAAGACCTTAAATCTTCTTTCTCAACCCAATTCTACGATTCTAGCATAATCCAACTCCAACATCTCAAATCATCCACCTAATTCTCTTTTTCTTATTTCTGGAATAATGAAAAGCAGCGATTGTGTACTTATTTCCAATATTGGAAATCTACTAAGGTTTTCCCGAGAAAGGAAGAACTAAAGAAAAGTAAAGCGGAAAACTAGAGATGGAGATAAGAAGAGACCAAAAATACGTGGCGAACAAGTGGGAAAATGGTTGGCCAGTAGTGAAGCGTAGAAAAAGGTAGTGCCAGGTGTTAGGCGTATAAAATCCTATTTTGTGGTCCGTACGAATGGATCAAATACTGATACCTGACTGGTTGAAAATGGATTTAAAATATTTGTCATTTGTTTGAACTTTTTGATAGTCTAGTCTAGTGGTTTATGTCTCTTTCCGAGTCACTATCGACAAGCTAAACCCATGTTAATTGTCCTTACTCCAGCATCAAGTTCAGCCCCTTTTTTGTCTAATGTGTCAGCAGAGAAGTTGACTTCTCCGAAACAGTGATAAAAGATAACCTCCTCCAAAGCCTTAATCACATTCAACCATCTTGTTCTGAAAAACCAAGGCACTACTCCCCTCCTAAATCCATTAATTACAGACTTGGAATCTGATTGCACAACACCTTCTTGCATTTTAGAAATACTGCCCATTCTAATGCACACAATATTATATACACTTCTGCTATAAAATTTGTACCAATACCTATACCTCCATGTAATGTTCCTACCACTTGACAGTCATTGTCTCTAGCTGAAACCAGCTTTACTTGGGTTCCCAAATGAGGCTCCATCACAACAGAAGAGAGTATAACCAGTTTCTGGAGGATTCCAAAAACATTCTTTTATACAACGGTACCTTATACTTTTATTGCCAAGCTTAAAGAAAGAAATTATCTGACTGTCATAGTCTTATCCCCATCTGTTTCCTACTATTCTATAACCCCCCTCACGCACCAACTGAAATTTTCCGCTCTTAAAGTTATTATAGTTCGGTTTTACCTCACCAAATAATTTTTCATTTCTCTGAACAATTCTTTCATAGTGGCACATGCTGCAGTCATCCATATTTCCTTTACCAGAGGACTTTCATTCTTAGTTGCTTTACAGATATCTTCAAATGAACCGGGATTTTTAAATCCAAAGACTGCATTCAACCAGTTCCATACTGCGACACTGAACTTACATCCCCAGAGAGTATGTTCCATGTTGTCTTGCTCTTAAACAAAAATACAACACACAGATACCAAAACCCTTGTTTCTCATTACCACATCATCCACATACACTCCCTATTGCAACTTCTAGATGTTACTAGCAATTACTAGGATGTAAAAATGATTTCCAAATGTACCTTGGCCATGTCAGAATTGGTTCTCTTGCTCTTATCTTTTCCACTAAAAACTGAGGTTGAAAATTGACCACTTTTGTTAGTACTCCACACTCTCTGATCCAATCCACCACTAACTTCAGGAAAATTAGCTATGGAAATAAATTGTTGTAGTTCAGTTGGTATGACCCACTTCTTATCATGTAATAATGCATTTACCTTCATTCCAATATTATCTTTTACATAATCAATGTAACCTACTACATTTATTAACGGAATCTATCCAAACCAAATGTCAAACCAAACTGAAATTTTTGTTCCATCTCCCACACACTACCTAACATCTTATTTTAAGAAGGTCCATGCCCATTTCAACCCTTTCCATACAGATGACCGCTTCCAATTGCAAGTTCATTGCCCATGTTTATCTTTATATTCAGCAGAGAAAAATAAAGCCCACTCATCTCTTGAGTTAAGAATTTTCCACATCATCTTCATTAGCAAGGATTTATTGATTACCTCTAACCTCTTGATGCCAAGCCCTCGTTCTGCATAAGGAGTACTGTTAGAGCATAGCTCGGTTGAACTCACCAAGCGTTGGTATGTCAAGTTTGGTTGTCATATTTTAGTATCAAAACTCATCTAGAGTCGCTTGATCAAATACTAGAGTCAACTTCGTTTAGGTTAAGAAAGTCTTGGAATGTTGAGACATACAAGTATTACTCCGAAGACCTGAAGAATGTGAAGAAGTAGCGAACTACAACGACGACATCATCCTTCCACTTGAGGTTAGTAATATTGACTTGAACTGTTTCATTCCTAACGTATCTTTCAAGTCGTGCTATATTAAAAACATAACTGCGAAGCTGTATATACTGTACATATTGTATAATACTCTAGTGATGTGACATGGTCATAATTGTATGATCATAGTATTAGGGAATTAGGCTACGAAGTATAACGCTTATCTTTTGAACTTCGTAGATATGACATCGACATAATCTTGTATATATTGTTATGATTATGTGAATGGGTTATGGTCAAGATTTCATCCTAGGAAACAATGTTTTACATTTGTTTAAAGGAAGTACATTCATGAACTTGTTTCGTGAATTGAAAGGGAAATCATTAGGCTTATTGGTCCGGCTATTCATTGCAAATCTTTGGATGACCAATATGTGTGAGATGGTAGAACTGATCTTAACTTAGGTTATGTATCTTAGTATAACTAATCACAATGTCTGACTTATGATTTGGTATGACTGGTTTTTATTAATTGGTGTAACCAATCCTAAGTAATCACCATGTGATGGTATGATCGATCCTTGTAATTGGTGTGACCGATCATAGTAATTAGTGTGACCAATCATGACTATGTGTATCCGATCATGAGTATGTGTAACTGATCCTTGTAATTGGTGTAACCGGTCCTGGTAACTGGTGTGACCGATTACAAGAAATACCATGTGTATATGGAACCGATCCTTGTAACCGGTGTAACCGATCCTAGTGACTGGTGTGACCGATCACAAGTATTTCCATAATTAGGTATAATCGATCCTAGTAATTGGTAGAACCGATTGAACCCATGTATGTGATTTGGTATTTGATCAATCACATAGTAGTCTTGGAAAAACAGGTGAACCAATTCTAAACTTGTTTGGAAGTGTGGTATAACCGATTCCAAGAATGCAAATCCATGTAAATATGAAATAAGGATTTGCAGTGAAAAGATGTCAACATACTTTGAACACGTACAGTAAATCTTATCATTTATTGTTCAAAGATATTCCTTAGTACTCAAGGAGATCCTGTGCCGAAATAAATTGAGAATCTCTTAATTAAGGTTTTTGATTTTATATGCTTTAATTACCAGCAATTAAATGTATATCTCTAGAGAATAAAAATTAGTAATGTGCATTTACTAATTGGAGATTTTCTATCAAGAGATTTCGGAAATATTGGACAAGCATTTATTGGAATTATGAAAACCGAATTTTTCCATTCATTGCATATCTTGAGAATATTTTCGGTTTTAGAAATTCCTTGATGTCCAAACATCCTTGGTCTATAAATACCTAAGTTTGCATTTCTAGCAAACTATCCTAAGAGCCAGAAAAACTTCATTTCTTGTAGTTTCCGGTGGAGCTGTCTATTCGGAGAGGAAAGTATCCTAATTAGGTGAAATCTCTTATGACCGCTCGTTTAAAGACTTATGTGGAATCAAGAAGCTCTACGAGTATCGGTGGTAGGAAACTAGATAATTGCAGTGTTATTAGTTTTCGATTAATTTGATTGACTAACAGTTGTTGAAACTTTGATTGCACCTAGTGTGTTTATTCTTGAGAATCTTCTCTCCTGATATAAGATTCACTCAAACTAGATCGAAGTATCGACGGGATCTTTAGAACTGTTATTAGATCTAAAGAAATCTTGTGATAATCCATTGTTAATAGACTCCGTTCTGTGCGTGATTGATCACAAGAGATTCAAGTGGCATTGTGCAGGTTATTGAAGATTAAAAAAGATTTGAAGACGAAGAAGATTTCTTATTGGTTTTCGTATCTTGTGAATTTGTGTGCACAAACCTTGATCGACTAGGATCCAACTAGAATAGGATTTATTCGATTGATTAGTTGCGTGAGATCGGCATTCTCAATATATCTCTTTGAGATTTATTTTTATTGAGTGTGAATCTAGACTTAACTATTTCGGTAGTTATTGGATAGATTGATCTAACCAGACAAAGGAGTTTATTAGATTAAATGGAAGAGCCTTTTTCAACGACTCATCTAAATCTTATATCAAAGATTGATTATAGTGGACTAGGTCCCAACTATACGAAGTTGGTTTAGATTTTGTATAGCGACTGAATTATGAGAGTATTCAAAACTGGACTAGGTCCCGTTTTTTTTTTTCATTTGCGGTTTCCTCGTTAACAAAATCTTGTTGTGTCTTTTACTTTGATTTCCGCATTATAATTGTTATTATAATAAAGTAAAATACACAAACGTTAACTCCGTTATACTTGATAGTGATCCTATATAGTTTGGTTATTACCAAACCTATTATCAAGTAGCACACTTTGTTTGTCGTATTGTCTCAATCTTGTATCCATAGACAATCACACAAAGTGTGAATACCGAAGTTGTTGTATTGTCTCGACTTTGTCCATAGACGATTACACTTGGTAAGAGGACTTATAGGTTGAAACAAAAAGATGTGGTGTATTTGGGTACCCCCGTCTTTTCAAGTACACACTCTCTTACAAGATACTGTCTTGAATTTCCTATTATCACCATCACCAGTCCACAGAAAGTTTCCAATAATCTTCTCACAAACCTTGATCACAAAAGAAGGTCATTTATAGACAGACATGTTATAGATAGGTACACTATATAATATAGATTTTACTAAGACCAACCTATCTTGAAAAAAGAGCATTTTACCTTTCCATGCTGCCAACTTGCTTTGTAACAACTCATCTATTGGCCAAACCATAGCAGAATTAATCCTCCCATGAGCTAAAAATACCCCCAATGTTACAGGGCCTACGGCCCATGGATGTGCGGTCCAACTAGATTCCTAGGGTTGTATATAAAGGAAACTATGTAGTGTTTCTACCCTAATCTCCTAATAAGATTATTCTTGTCCTTTCTCTTATCTTTTCTTGTTTCATCTATAATTCTCCTAAAACACGTTATCATGCACGAAGCTATATCGCAAAGCTAGATTGAATCGGTTGATTTTTTTCTTTCTTTTTATATGGATGATTTAGATCAACACAGTTATATCGTTAAGCTAATGTTGAAATCACTGGAATCAAATCAGCTAAGTTGGATCTATTTTCTTTTATTTTTTTCCCCTGTTTTTTGATCTTGGCTAAATCCAATATATTTATGCAAATCCCATGATCAATCGATTGATTAGATTTTATATTTTATATTTGTATGTTTATTATGCATATGCAATCATATTTTATAATATAATATATTTGATTTGTTTATGCGGCGGTTGATTATGGTCCAATCCTCTATCTGCTGTTACGGAGAAGGAAAGCATGTCCCTGTTACGGAGAAGGAGAAGGAAAGTACGTTCCGTTCCAGCTTGTCCTGGTCCGTTCCGGTCCAATCCGATCTGATTCACTCGATTCAACTAGGTCCGGTCCATCCGGTTCAACCAAATCCGGTTATGTTTGCGACCAGTTCCATGTGTGGTCTGTTCCGTTCTTGGGCTGTGCATGACCAAAGTTGTTCCGGTTCTGTGCATATAGAGCGGGAACCAATATATGAGGTATGTAACTAATGTAATGCGGGTTTTTACATTGAATACATGCTGGGCTTATTTATTTATTTTTTAGAACATGCATAGTTCTGTTTTTTTCTTCTTAAGATAAGTCCATAAACGGTCAATTTAAATTATGAGTGTTGATCTCGATCATTAAGAATTTTGGTCTTAATATTATTTTGTTCTCTTGAATATGATATCGGCTATAGTTGAATGGTGTCTTTTGTTCAATTAGTTGTACCAGCTCGATTCAAATATATTTATGTGGGGTTTAGAAGTACTTGAACACCATTATTGCATACTTGATATTTTCTTCCCAAAATTTGAATGTTCCGTGGAATGTAATCCACTTGCTCGATTATTAATCTGTCAGTAGTTTCAAAAGATACGCTCAAATAAAATCACATCTATTCCAATTTTTGTGGAAGAACCCACAAAAGATGATATGAGTCAGAAAATTTCCATTTTTCTACTTCATCCATGATACTAACGAACCAGTATATGTTGAAGTATGACAACAAGAGAACTATCTTCAGTAATATATTCAACCTAAAGTAAGTGGTTGACATGTGTAGTGAGATCCTCTTGGCCTGTTGAGAAAAAGAAATTCTTAAATTAAGCTAAATGTAGCAAAAATTGAAAATGGAAAGAACCCCGAAGTAATGAGGGTTAGACGTACCGATCTATATAAAGCATGTAAAAGGGGACATATACATCATGAGACAAAGATGTATTTTCCCCCGGTAGTAATGACACCAAAGTACAAGTATCAACTAAATATGGGATGAAGCTAAGATGTAATTCTAGCTCTCACCAAAGAGTTGGGAATGAATCTTCTTACCGGTATTGGTACAAGCAATGTAATGCGGCTACCATAGTAGCAACCAATTTCCGTGGGAGGGTCATACTTTAGACATCAACTTTAATGATAAGAAGAACTTTGTCTGACCAATTGACTATTTATTTGAACTAGATCTAATGTTTGCGCTTATGGAATGAAAAGTACATCATTCCCACGAGACATAAATTCTCCACAGCACTTGAGATATATCCGGATGAAAAATATATCATCCCCCCTGAAACATAACATATATTCATTCTAAAGTACTTGAGTTGAATCTCACATTTGTTACTAATAAGGTCACACCACTTCTTTAATATCTCAAGACTCAATGTCTAACAGATAGTGGTTTTTCACCCACCAGCTTAAGGAATATAAACTAGTTGTTGAAGTATTTCCTTATAATGTGACTAATAGGATTGGATCATCGAGCGAAGCACTGCTCAATATTTGTTTTCAAGATAGAACAAAGACGTCACAAAATCTCTACATGTACCGAGAGATAATCACACCTTGTTAAATTCCAAAGAAATCCATGGATATCATGTGGAACTTCACAGTGATGAGAATATAATTGATTGCATGTTTTATAGTCTCTAATATATTTGGAAGGAAATATATTTTAGAGAAACTAATTAGTCAATCTAGTGAAATGTAAATCACTATAGTATTTGGATTATTGAATCCATATTGACTCCGACGATGAAATGTTGAGAATTTTTTTAGACTCATACAGGCTTTGGGCGTAACCATAAAGCCACTTTGGTTGTGACATGATGATCGTTTTGAAAGAACTCATACGAACATCACTTTATTTGAGTGAACAAAAACGGGAGAAGGATTGACAGAATGCGAAGTAACGACATATCTCTCAATAAGTATTATCTAAAGTACTAGATGCACATCCCATTATGCTTTTAAGTAAGAGAGCATATCACTCATTTTACAAAGTCTTCAGTAAAACAGGATTGAGACCATCCTAAGATGCAAATGGAAGACAATCCATATTACAAAGAATACAAGGTGATATTTAGAAAAATATTCATGCAGAATGCGGACCATTAAAGTGACTTATGGCTCTGGTTAATGTTTTGACATTTTGGACTAGTTATAGTTCCCAAGAAATTTACGTTTGCAAAACTACTAGCACATATTTTACATGTAAGGGCTCACCACCCCTTGTAAATGCTAGCGAGTGTATATCAAAAGGATTTGATGGTTATTGCATGTTTAATAGGATCAATGCAGAGAATCCTATACCCCATGGTCTCGAAAAGGCTATCATCAAAGGTTACATATGGTTCCTAAGGCATGGTTATGCGTACAAACATACCTTTAACTGCTTGGGGAATATGCAATATTAACACATCTTTACTTAATTCGTTTTAAAACCTAATATTAGTCAACCTTTTCTGCGTACCAGTTGGTAACTGGATATAAGCCTGATATTCGTGTGCTTACGCATTTTTGGTTGCACTATATATGTGCCATTACGAGACCACATCGTACTATGATGGATCACGAAAACGATTAAGTAATTTTGTTGGATATTTACTCCCTATAATTATCGCATTTTAAACCTTAGGCAAGAGTTTGCGGGTTGTCATTTTAATGAGGCAGTCTTCCCGTCGTTAGGGGGAGATAAGAAAAAGTATTTTTTAAGGGAACAACAGAAATTATCGTGGTGTGTTCCCACTGTGTCTCATATTGATTCTTTTACTCCACAAATGTAAATGTGAAGTGACAAATAATAATCGATTTTCAGAATGTACATTTATGTCGCTAAAGTGATAAGATCACACGTACCAGCTACAAACCTACCTGCAAGGTTACAAATCCTCAATAAGGGATATACACCATAGACTAAGGTATTGCAACTACACTTAGTGAAAGTGTGGTTGAGGCCGTGACTCCATAAAGGAAGTTGGAGAGACCACTTGGTTCGATTAATCCTCACCTAGAAAAGAAGTAGGTGAGTAAGGCACAACTTATTTATATCATCAGAAATCATATCATAAGATTTTCTCTGAATATGTCCATGAATCTAACTGGAGGACGCTCCGAAGTTTAATGATTCCAGAGTACAATGACATCCCAAGTAGATTATGAGAATGTGCACGAGTCAATGGAAAGATCATGCGACCATATTGATGATTAATTTCGTATACACTTGCTTAAAGAAATAGAGCAAGATAAGATTGAACTAAGCTCCTTGTTTCTTAATGTCAATGAAGAGCATATTTGGTCTATACAATCCAGGTAGAACTTAGTTTGACAAATATACAGGTATTTGGTGTGGTAGTGCTAACCAACCAAGTGTAAAGCCTATTGGACATACATGATTAATTTGTCACAAAGCATAATGAGAAGAAAGCAGTCTTAAAGTATAAAGACTCGCCTTGTGGCGCGAGGTTTCTCACAAAGCCTTGGAATTGTTCTCTTGTAGTGAACGTTATAGTGTTCCGCTACTTAGTTAGCTTGGTAATTTCAAAAGGACTTGAAATGCAGCATATGTATGTGGTTGTTACGTATCTCTGAAAGAATCAAGAGATAAAAGATATTTCCAAAAAGGCTTGATAGCCTTTTGTTACCAAAATCAAGTGACTTTAGACCATAATGTGCGTTTACAATTAGACTGGACGTTCACTTACGGGTCGAAACAATCATGTGAATGTGGTATAACCGTCTAAGTGGCTATTGATTTGGAGGGGATAGACAAGTAAGGTATTTTTCCTTGCGTATTCACAAGAAAGTTCCTAATTTGGATTGTAGCTATCTATGTCGATGGTACAGACATGATGGGTACTCTTGATGTAATAAGAGACCTTAAAAGCTATTTGAAATCCGAATTTGAGATGAAATATCTGGGGAAAGCTCGACCGAATACTGAGCTTGTGGTATATTATTTCACCAGTTTGCATATGTCTAAAGTTGTCAGGCAATTTAACAAGGACATGCATCCTGATAGCACTCCCATAATTAGTCGAGGTTCAAATGTAAGTAAGAGACCATTTCATCTAAAGGAAGATGACGAAGATGTGTTGGGAGATGAAATTCAATAGACGCATTGTTGTACTTAATAATGTACTCGATTAAATTTTACATCCTCAGGGAACTTGTTAGCTAGATATAGCTCAGCGCCAACGCAACGTCATTGGAATGGTGTAGTGAATGTAATCATGTACTTAAAAGTAACCATTGACATAAATTTGTTTTATCCCTACAAAGACATAAAAAGGAATGTTAATGAAAGTGCAATCCAAAAGTTGTTGATTATGAAGGAACAATAATCTCTTCTCTAATGAAAGTAATCAGGGGGAGGTGTGGTAGACTATTTTCTAAGTCATTACCGATATTCAGTTTCGAAAAGTACATGACTAAGGGAACTGTCTGGAACAACTCTGAAAGTAATCAGGGGGAGATGCCGACATCAGGGGGAGGATTCAAGGATATGAAGTCGACATATTTTACTTCGAAATTGAAGCATTGTTGTACTCTTTTTCCCTTCGATCGAGAATAGTTTTTCCCAAAGGGTTTTGTTACTCGACAAGGTTTTTAGCTAGACAACACTAAAAACATCAAGTATGTTGAACGTTGAAGACATAAAGATCGCGTTGATATTACTAAAAATATCTGGATCAAATAAATGAAACGCGATAGTCTGTTAAGAAACGTAACTTCCAAAATCAACAACAGGGTCTTATAAACATTTAAGTCACCAAAGTAAAGTGTGATAAACTCCTTTTGATTGCATTAGACTAATGAAAATTGTCTGACATCAGGGGGGGCATCTAATGGTGTGTTGAACCATTTTCCTTCACTGAGGTTGCTTTTTACCACAGGGTTTTGTTACTCGGCAAGGTTTTAATGAGGCAACATATTCGAGCCCAACTATGTTCTAAGTTTGCATAATATTGTACTATTTTTCTTTAGTTCAGGTTTTGTCCCTCTGGGTTTTCCTGACGAAGTTTTAACGAGGCAATTAACTTAGACTCGGCGATCTTTGAAGATCGTATTGCATGTGAAGTACTACATGTGAAGAGTTGTACCAAGGTTTTGTCCCACTAGGTTTTTCCATGTCAAAGTTTTAATGAGGCAATGGACTTCGGAACAAGTTATCAAGGAGAACGACATTTGAAGAAGCACTATGTATAAAGTTTTGTCATTGAACCGCATAAGGGGGAGTGTTACAGGGCCTAAGGCCCATAGATGTGCGGTTCAACTAGATTCCTAGGGTTGTATATAAAGGAAACTATGTAATGCTTCTACCCTAATCTCCTAATAAGATTATTCTTGTTCGTTCTCTTATCTTTTCTTGTTTCATCTATAATTCTCCTAAAACACCCAAGTATTTATCTGGAAATTTTGCAAACTCCATATTCACTTGCTCACTAATCATTTGTTTCCTCAGTTGAGAAGCTCCATCAACAAAACATTTACTTTTGACTCTGTTAATGACTTGTCCTAAACTAGCTTGATATTCATCTAGGAGCTTGAATAAGTTTGTCAGACTCCTTTTTGCTCCATTACTTAATATAAAGACATCATCTGCAAAAAACAAATGTGTTGGATGTATTCCTTTTTTAGTAACCATTGGCTGCATTTTACCCCTTTCTACCAAAGCTGATATATTTCTACTCAGCACATCCTCCATTAGCACAAAAATAATTGGAGATGTGGATCTCCTTGTCTCAAACCCCTTTCAACAGGAAAAAATCCACATGGACCTCCATTAACCATTACAGATATTCTTGCTGATTTGATAACAAGATAATTAACCATTCACACCAAGATGAAGAGAAGCCATATTTCAGCAAAACATTGATAAGAAATTCCCAACTGACTGAGTCATAAGATTGAGAAATGTCAAGTTTAATACCTACATTGCCCCCTCTCCTTTTAACTTTCATTTCATTTACTAATTCAGATGCTAGTAAAACTTGTTCATGTATACTTCTCCCTTTTATATAAGCAACTTGCATAGGTGATATTAATTTTTCCATTAGATCACTCATCCTTTTAGTAAATAATTTTGTGAAAATCTTAAAAACCACATTACTTAGACCAATTGGTCTAAATTGATTAGAAGTTTTTGCACCTTGTGGATTTTGCAGTAAAACTAAAAAGTTTGAATTCATTCCTTTAGGTATAGATTTTTTCCTCCAACAGAATTGAATGGAAACAACTAAATCATTTTGAATTATCTCCCAAAAACTTCTATAGAAAATACCTGAGAAACCATTTGGACCAGGAGCACTCTCTAGATCTATCTCAAACACTATATTTTTGATTTTTTCTGCTTCAGGAATGACATCCAACTTCTTTTGGTCTTCATCATTGATTCCTTTTGGTACCACCTCTAATAACCTCTCCACTATGTCAACATTTTGAAAAACAAATTTCTTTTGAAAATGTTTAACCAAAAAATTGGCAATTTGTGTTTGATCATCAATCACATTTTCATCATTGTCTTCAAGCTCACTAATCATATTTTTGGAATTTATTATTTTCATATTTGTGTGAAAAAAACTTGTATTAGCTGCACTGTGGTGATTTACACTACAATTGATATACAGAAACAACTCTCAATCTCTAAGGATGGAGATTATTGAGAAGAAAGGAGGAATTTGGAGGGTTAGAAGAAGAATTAGACAAAGTAGAGGAGGGGAAGAGAAGGCAGACGATATTTGGGAGAAAAGAACATTTCATTTGATTAATTCATTGATACCGATTCCTTACAACAAACACAGCCTAAATAGCTAAATAACAACTCATAAACCTGAGTACCTATACTACCCCTTGAATAATAAGGAACTACCAATTATAGCCTTCATTCTAATGACAGGTTTATGACAAATCCCACTCCTTCAAATCATCCTTGTCTTAGTAGCAATGTTACTTACTGTATAAGCACATTCCAACACCATAAATAAAACCAAATCATAGAGCCATGATTGTACATCCAACCAGTATAGTAATGCAAGAGCCACTTCTACAGAGCTAAGCTTGATCTGCCAATCTCTCATTCCTTCGTACTGCTCAATATCTTCTTTAACTATCACCTGACTGTAACCCCTCATCAGTTTTGAGTCAGATATGATGTTAACTCTAGCTAAACCCATTTGAAAAACAAAAATTCTTTTTTAAGAAAGCTACCCATGGCAAAGTGAAAAGACGAGGGTACCAAAATATACCTCAATCTAAAACTTTTCCACCTATTAGTCCTTTCTCCGAAAGTGATTTTCTATGGACTGAGTCGAGACAATACAACTAATCGGTTCACACTTCGTGTGATCGTCTATGGATACGAGATCTAGACAATACAACAACAAGATAACTTGTGTGATTGACTACGGATACAAGATCGAGACAATACAACAACGAAGTATGTTTACTTGATAATAGGTTCGGACTTAACCAAACACAATAGGATTGCTATCAAGTAAATAGGAATTAACGTTTCTGTATTTTACTTCTAATTATAATAAAACAGTTATAATTGCGGAAATAGAAAAGTAAAAGACACAGCAAGATTTTGTTAACGAGGAAACCCCAAATGCAGAAAAACCCTGGGACCTAGTCCAGAATTGAATACTCTCAGAATTAAGCCGCTATACAAAATCTAAACCAACTTCGTATAGTTGAGACCAAGCAACTAAACATATAGTTCACCGAGTTCCCTCAGTATCCCTGCGCCTCCAACTTGTAATAAGTCACACACTTGGAACAATTCCTTTGGTTCGTATTCCAAATAGTAAAGGAACAACAAATTTGTTCAGTAACAACTCTTTTCAAACAAAGTGATATGCGTTTGACAAAAGGATCTTCCGTTTATCCCAATAAACTCTTTGTCAGGTTCTTAGATCTATCTCTTAACAACTACCAAAGTAATTGTCTAGACTATGCAATCAATACTCTTAATCACAAAGAATTGTATTGATGCCGATCTACTCAACTAATCAATCAAGGTTATCACAAAGATAAACCGATTATAGTTGGATCCCCAGCCGATCAAGTTTTGTGCACACCCAAGATTATGAACTCAAATAAGAAATCTTCTTTGTCTTCAAATCTTCTTAAATCTTCAATAAACACCTGCACACAAACAACTTGAATCTCTTGTGATCAATCACACACAGAACGGAGTATGTTAACAATGGATTATAACAAGACATCTTTAGATCTACAAACAGTTCTAAAGATCCCCGTCGATACTTCGATCTAGTTTGAGTGAATCTTATATCAGAAGAGAAGATTCTCAAACATAAAAAAACTAGGTGCAATCAAAGTTCAACAACCGTTAGTCAATCAAATCAATCGAAAACTAATAATAAACCGCAATTATCTAGTTTCCCACCAACGGTACTCGTAGAGCTTCCCAATCCCAAAGAAGTCTTTAAAACGAGCGGTCTTAAGAGATTTCGCCTAATTAGGGTACTTTCCTCTCCGAATAGACGGCTCCACCAGTAACAACACAACTAGGTAGTTTTGCTGGCTCTGAGGATTAGTTTGCTTGAAATGCAAACTTAAATATTTATAGACCAAGGAAGTTTGGACACCAAGGAATTTCCAAAACCGAATATTCTCAAAGATATGCAATAAAGTCCAAATCGGTTTTCATAATTCATGGAAATGCTCTGTCCAAATATTGACCGAAATCTCAATAGAAAATCTCCAATTAGTAAATGCACATTACTAATTTTTATTTTCTAAAGATATGCATTTAATTGCTGGAAATTAAAAGCATATAAAAACTAAAAACCTTAATTAAAAGATTCTCAATTTATTTCGATCCGGGATTCTCCTTTAGCTATTAAGGAATATCTTTGAACAATAAAAGATAAGAGTTACTGCGCATGTTCAAAGTATGTCGACATATTTACTTTGTAAATCCTTTTTCATATTTACAATCTTGGAACCGATTTGCCACACTTCCAAACAAGTTTAGAATTGGTTCATCTGACTTCCAAGAACTATGCGATTGATTATCCTATCAAATCACCAATCATGGGTTTAACGGTTCTGCCAAAACAAGTTTCGGTTCTACCTCCATGTGGGTACAAAGATTAGTCACACTAGTTACCAAAAGTTGGTTGACTAGGCACTAGGATCGGTTACCACATATTTATGGTATAAACTTGTATTCGGTTGCACAAGTCATAAGATCGGTTCCCCAATTACTAAAAACTTGTTGTACCTCTTACAAGGATCGATTCCCTCTTGTGATCGGTTGCACCTCTTTCTAGGATCGTTTCCCCAATGTCTAGAGTTGGTCATACCAATTACAATAAATCGATCATACCATCACAGTTGATTACTTAAGATCTGTTTCACTAATAAAATTCATACCAATACAAAAGTCAGGCATTATGAATAGTTTTACCAAGATACATAAACAATTTATGAGTGGTTATACTAGACACACATATTGGTAATCCAAAGATTTGCAATGAATAACAATACCAATAAGCCTATCGATTCCCTTTCGATTCACAAAACAAGTTTATGAATATACTTCCTTTAAACGAATGTAAAACATTGTTTCCTAGGACGAAATCTTCACCCCATACCCATACATAATCACAATAGCATTCATACGATTATGTCGATGTCTTATATACGAAGTTCAAAAGATAGACGTTATACTTCGTATTGTAATTCCTTAATACTATGTCTAACTAGAGTATAATCATTCACAGCTTCACAGTTATGTTTTCAATATGCACGACTTGAAAGATACGTTAGGAATGAAATAGTTCAAGTCAAATATTACTAACCTCAAGTGGAAGGATGATGTCGTCGTTATAGCTCTTTACTTCTTCACATTCTTCAAGTCTTCACGTAATACTTGTAAGTCTCATATCCTAGTAAATTTCTAGCTAACCTATACGAAGCTGACTCTAGTAATTAATCAAGCAACTCTTTAAATGAGTTTTGATTCACTAAAATATGACAACCAAACTTGACATACCAACGCTTGGTGGGTTCAACCGAGCTATGCTCTAACACAAAGGCACATTGGGAGCAATTTTATTAAAATCAATAAAAAAGAATAGAGGGGGGCTAGGCCTTACCTCCAACAAGAGAAGAAGAAAAAAGAAAAAAGAAAATACATATTTCTAAAATGATACAACGGTAAAGTAGATCTATCTATATAAAGCGCCCATCTAATAAAATCAGGGGGATCAATCCACCAACGAGACTTCGTCTGAGCCCCATGTGAAAAAGCGGGGGTCTAACAACCACACCCAATATTTTTTTTGGAAATCTGAATAGACAAACTCCAATATACTTTCAAGAGAATCAACTAGACAGTCAGACTCAATCTAGAGAAAAGTATATCAAAGAGTTTTATATCTCAATCTCTTAATTTAATCCGCAATCAACAAATAGAAATTTGCGAGCCCGATTGAGTATAATAGGAATAACTTGGACGGTACCAAAGACCAATGTTCAAGGATCAATCAATTTCAATCAACAACCAAAGGTTGGATTTACCAATTGATCGATTCAACGCACAACATGTGATATTTCAATTATATAACAAAATATAATGCGGAAAAGAAATAACACAGACACCAGAATTTTGTTAACGAGGAAAACCGCAAATGCAGAAAATCCCCGGGACCTAGTCCAGCTTTTAATACGACACTGTATTAAGCCGCTACAGACATTAGCCTACTACCAATTAACTTCGGACTGGAATGTAGTTGAGCCCTAATCAATCTCACACTGTTCAAGATACAGTTGCGCTCCTTACGTCTCTAAACCCCAGCAGGATTCCACGCACTTGATTCCCTTAGCTGATCTCACCCACAGCCAAGAGTTGCTACGGCCCAAAGTTGAAGACTTGATAAACAAATCTGTCTCACACAGAAAAGTCTATTGGAATAGATAATCTGTCTCCCACAGAAATACCTACGAGTTTTGTTCCGTCTTTTGATAAATCAAGGTGCACAGGAACCAATTGATAAACCTGACTTATATTCCCGAAGAACAGCCTAATATTATCAATCACCTCATAATAATCTTAATCGTATGGTAGCGAAACAAGATATTGTGGAATCACAAATGATGAGACGAAGATGTCTGTGACTACTTTTAATCTTGCCTATAAGAGAATCAATCTCGAGCAAATCTTAGAGAAGATAATATTCAATACGATAGAACAGCGCAAGATCAGAACACGCAACTACAGAAAAAATAGTTGGGTCTGGCTTCACAATCCCAATGAAGTCTTTAAGTCGTTAACCTACAGGGTTTCGTGAAAAACCTAAGGTTAAAGGAGAATCGAATCTAGTCGCAACTAGTATCACACATGAGGTGTGGGGATTAGGTTTCCCAGTTGCTAGAGTTCTCATTTATATAGTTTTCAAATCATGGTTTGCAATCTTAGTTACCTTGGTAACAAAGCATTTAATATTCACCGTTAGATGAAAACCTGATTAAATACAAGCTAATATCTTTCAACCGTTAGATCGAACTTAGCTTGTTGTACACAGATGAAATGTACCCTCATTTAGGTTTATGTAACCATACCTAAACGAGTACACCATGTTGGATCAACAGTAGTTAACCGAGGTTAGCTATACGAACACTCTCATATCAACCTTATTTATCTTAACAATAACTAGTTCAAATGACTCAAATGAAACTAGTTAAAGAGTTGTTCAATTGTTATATTCTCATAGAAGTATACAAGAACACAATTGAAGCAAAATCGGTTTCATTCACTCGAATCAATTCTGTAACATTATATCCACGGTTTGCAAAGAATGCATTCCTTATTATATAAATGTATTTGTTCATGTCACAACCGATTTTAGAAATTTAACCATTCAAGTATGCAAACGGGTACGCATACTTGAAATAGCCGGACCAAGTTTGGTTTTTTCCAGTATGCGAACGGGTACGCATACCTCCAAACCCAGCAGAAATTTTCGGTCAAAAACCTACGCCAGTATGCGTACGGGTACGCGCACTTAGGTTCCCGGACTTCTCAAACCAACAGGTACGCATACGAATATGCATACTATGGTTCCCGGACATGGATCACACATATGCAAGAGTGCACAACATGTTTATAATCCAATGTTGGTTAAGTGTTCTAAACTCTTATTTCAATCATTGAAACTTTCTTAGAGGATGAAAATAGCCGTTTTCACACACTATTAGCATCAAACAATTTTCAAGTTATTGAAATAATCATAACGAAACATTCTAAGTCTACACCAAATGATTGTATCACACAAACCATGTAAGATGTTACTCTGGCGATTTTCACATGATAATTTTTTACTTTCGTCAAGAATATAAGATGAACTTGGTTGAAGTGAAAGCTTACCAACACATATTTTGAGAAATATGTAAGCGAGTTAAACTCAGCTCGAAATCTCAAATGTGCATAATTGGATTATAAACTTGCTGTAGTATCAAAATAGCCCAGGGAATATCACCTTGCTTAAAGAATTCATACAACTTGCTAGAATCACTTATTATACTTTCTTCAGTAAACACACAACCCCTAATATATTGATAAGGAATTACCCTAACAAGGCAAGTATATCTCCCCATAAGCTGGAACTCCTTTCCAGGGTCAAACACCCTAAAACAATAATTCGGACCTTGAAAGTCAAAAAATAGAGGTACACCCTTTCCATGAAAGTAGTTTGACTGATAAATGAATTTAGGGACCAAGAAAATACCTATAACTCTCTTCGAAAGGATATGTGATTGATCATTTTGTTTACTGGATTCAACATAAATCACCAAGGATTCCTCATATAGAGTTTTCAAATGACTAAGTAACTCACACCACAGCTGTAAGTGTAGAGAACCTTTATGACCACCGAAACTACATATTCTGCAAGGATGCATTTGATTGATTGGTTTATGCGCTCTCTCCAACACTCCAGCTGCGCCTTCTGAATCACTACTTACAACCATATAAAATAACTCATATACATTGATGCCTGTGCAATTCAGTAAACGTTGAATTGAATTTGAAATTGCTGCAATCAAATCTTTCTGAACCTCTTCCATATGAGTCGGAAAACTGAGCTTTCTAACCAAAAATTGCTCAAATAATTCCTGTGAAAGCCCATTCTCAGTTTCCCTTGGCATTTAAAGCACCGATTCAGCCCATGGAAAAACACCTTGTTTTAATAATGTAACAAACAACTTCCTGGTATCACCACTGTCACCTTCCTTGAGATTTATAGACCCATGTAAGTTCCCAAATGACAATTCCAATTCATAACCAGGGTCTAGAATCAGTATTTGCTTTGTACTTGTGCATTAAAATGAACCAATTAAGAGCAATCACGTAACAAAATGCATCCAGATAGAGCTGAAAACTACATCCAACAAAACATAAAAACCTTCTAATAACTTCAATCTCTTTACCACGATCATATAACATTCAAACGACATCCATGCTAGGTAATACATCACATACAGAGACAATTTGAGTTAGGTGTGTGACGAAACATATCCTGATAAAATTGATGAAGCTAGACGGAATTTGATTTAGGTCACTATCTGTAATAAAGTTTTGATCTTCAAACTGTCGAGACTCATCATCAAAATTCCAATTTAGTATATTGAAGTCTATAACCTCATTGTCTGCAACCCCTTTAATTTGAGAATCTAAAACATTTTATTTCCAGAAGTGAAAGGTTTACCTTCTTGGTAGTCTAGAAACCTTAATTTCGCTTTGAAATCCTGAACTGAATCTGTAGCGTTCGCTCCATCGACATTAGAGAAATTGATTTTGGTTTCGGATCTACCATAACCTTTTTCCGTTGCTGGAGGATTTGAAAAATGATGAATGAAATCACTTGCTGATTTTGACTCGGGAGAAGATATATCCAAATCGGCATCGATTTTGGGTGTGAATCCAGATGAGAGTTCCGGCAAGCCTTCATCGATTTTCACTTTGCTCAAACGATCCTGTACAACCTTCAATTCAGCAAATAAATTCTTAATGCTGGTGATAAGCTGTGGTGAAGGATTGTTGTAATTATCCTTGAATTCCCTAACTAAGTCTTCTTGAATACTCATCAGAGAATCAACCTTCTTAGCTAGCTCATCAAATTCTTTTTGATTATCCATTGTAACCAGGTCACTGATAGACGCATTTATGTGTCTATTTTCATCTCTATTGTGTATATTGTTAGTACCCATTTTTGTACTTATTTTGGTATTTTATCTCTTTGTAGGTGTTTTTGGAGAAATAAGCTTTTGTGGCGAAATTGGCTCGAAAAGTTGATAAATGCAACCCAAGGGACGAGTGTTATGCGGACTCCAGCAACGGATAAGGGGTAACCTTTCCCTTCACGTTCAAATTCTGAATTTGGGCGGGAAAATATAAACACATTCCTGGAAGTTTTGGTGATCATGATTTGGAGGAGTTTGAGGTCGACTAAACCTCTGATTTTCATAGGGTAGACTCCTTATGGGTCTAGGAATCTAACATGGGTGTTGAAATCGATTAAACTGGGCTCAATCGACGGATTTTTATCTCAACAGCAAAATATGGAAAGTCACGTGTGTAACCGATTTTAGGAAACTTTAGAGAGATTAAAGTGCTATAAACCTTCCCAAAGATTGGTATCTATCTAAGGAAGAGTTTAGAATCAAAAGGAAAGCTCAGAAACGCGTAGATATTCTAAAACAAGAAATTACCGCAACTTTGCCGTGAATAGAAAGGAAGAGATTTTGGAGAGATTTAATTGCTCTTTTTGATATAAATAGATTGGTTGGGTCATATAGAAGGGGTGCCGAAAGTTAGGGGAAGTTTAGAACACCACAGAGCCGAGAAATCAAAGGTGCAGGAAACCGGGTTCTGCTGCTGAAGAACACGAAGAACATTGACCCACACGGAACAGTCGCAGACGAGTGTCGTTCTTCAACAGCATAACCGATTTATCGTTTATTAACAGCACTTCAATTGTAACGGTGACTTCTGTAATGATTATAAAGCGTTGCAGATTCGCTGTATTATTATTCTCCTTCAATAAAAACACCTTTTGAGCCATGTTTCTATCTTTTGAGCATATTTTTACCATAAGGAGCTAAACCCCAACACTGGGATGACGGAGGAAGCCCTATTTCACACATGTGGTAATTCTAATAATTCTTTTATGACTATTTGCATTGATTTTTAATTGATTTATAATTTTTATTGAATGGGTGTGATATTGTTTGATGATGTATGCTTGGTCAATGTATTTTTGATACATCATGCTTTTGATTTACAGTCATTGCTTTTCAAAAATCTACTTTTGGCAAAGAATAAGAGTCCATATTTTTAATATTTGAGCTATAATTGATTGGAATTATTATTTGAATCACATGAATGGAATTTGGTGGAATCCTGAGTCTCAGTGCTTTTTATAATCTCGACCAAAACATTATTTTGATTTTTCTAGTTTTATTAATTAAGTCTAAAAATTATTCTTCACAAGTCCGAGTTGAACGAATCTTATTACCACTTATTCTACAACAATTAAAAATCATATCAGTCACTCAGGAAAGAGTGTTCTGATACCATTTGTAGTGATCTACACTACAATTGATATACAGAAACAACTCGCAGTCTCTAAGGATAGAGATTATTGAGAAGAATGGAAGAATTTGGAGGGTTAGAAGAAGAATTAGACGAAGTAGGGGAGGGGAAGAGAAGGCATACGATATTTGGGAGAAAAGAACATTTCATTTGATTAATTCTTTGAGACTGATTCCTTACAACAAACACATCCTAAATAGCTGAATAACAACACATAAACCTGAGTACCTATACTACCCCTCGAATAATAAGGAACTACAAATTATAGCCTTCATTCTAATGACAGGTTTATGACATGCACCTTCTTTTATCCACTTGACTCTGGATTTTTGCCTCAACAATTTATTTGCTTGAACTTCCCTGTTAGCATGTTCATTTTGGGCAATTGCTAATTCATTAAGAGCCTCGTCATCAATTGAATTATTATCAGATACTTGCATGACAATTTCACTTTCTCTTCAACTTCCTTTATCCTAACTTGAACATCACCAAAAAAACTTCCAATTACATTCATTTAAAATTTTCTTAAATTCTTTCAGCTTGTGCAAAAACTGAAAAGCAGGGGATCTCCCTCAACTGGTATTGTCCAACAATCTGTAACTACTTGTAAAAAATTAGGATGACTTAGCTACATATTTTCAAATTTTATAGGAGTGTTTTTAGGCTTAGGAATGCCAGCACACCCACCTAACAAAGGAGCATGATCTGATACAATCCTCAAACCAACTTTATATCCCAGTCACCATATAACTGTAACCACTTTTGGTTGAATACCACTTTGTCTAAGGTACATAATATTCTCTTACTCCCATGTTGACAATTTGACCATGAATATTGCAATCCTTTTTTACGAGCTTGAAGTAACTCACAATTATTAAGACAATCACCGAATTCCATCATTGAAGCTCTGTTAGGAAGTCTGCCACCAACTTTGTCATCTTGATTTAACGCTACATTGATTGATCAACTAAAGACCTAAGCTTATCCTGAGTCCTTACTCTTCTTAGGCCCTGACATTCCAAAATATTATCTTCATTGTTTAAATGGAGGGTTTCTAGTACCACCTTTCCCTGGATTTTTTATAAAATTATATTTATTATTCAATGGAGCTTGTTGATTTACCTTTATGTTAGCAGTTAGACTTTTCGAAGCAGATAAACTGGCTGAAATAGAAGTTACCATTTCCTTTTCCAATACCTTAGCACAAGAAGTAACTTGAACTGGTACATTAGCAACAATACCATTTGTCTCATTCACAAATTTGACAATGATATTATTCAAATTATTTTCTTCCGCTATCTTCAAAATTTTAGGAACTTCCAGAATTACTGATTCAGTTACACCTTTATGTTTTTCACTTTCAAGAGAACTATACTTGCTCTTTGATAGGTGTGATAAACACCTTAGATATTTATCTATTGTTTATGCTTTCTTTGCTACTTTTCGTGTAAATTATGTATCTTATGATTGCTTTTGAGTCTATTAGGTGCAATGGAGTCCTTTGGAGCAAAAGAAAGAGAAAACGTCCATTTGGAGCGTAAAGGGCAAAAAGCGTCAATTGGCGTGCAAGTACTGTTGGGAGCACAATGGAGAATAATGGTAACCACCTACCTACAAAAACTCTTTTGGCGCCTGCTTTTTGTTAGAGCATAGCTCGGTTGAACCCACCAAGCGTTGGTATGTCAAGTTTGGTTGTCATATTTTAGTGAATCAAAACTCAATTAAAGAGTCGCTTGATTATATACTAGAGACAACTTTGTATAGGTTAGGCTAGAAAGATTAGGATTATGAGACATACAAGTATTACTCGAAGACTTGAAGAATGTGAAGAAGTAACAAGCTACATCGACGACATCATCCTTCCTCTTGAGGTTAGTAATAATGTGACTTGAACTGTTTCATTCCTAACGTATCTTTCAAGTCGTGCTATATTGAAAACATAACTGCGAAGCTGTGAATGATTATACTCTAGTAGACATAGTGTTAAGGAATTAGAATACGAAGTATAACGCTTATCATTTGAACTTCGTATATAAGACATCGACATAATCATATGAATGCTATTGTGATTATGTGTATGGGTATGGGTGAAGATTTCGTCCTAGGAAACAATGTTTACATTCATTTAAAGGAAGTACATTCATGAACTTGTTTTAGAATCGAAAGGGAAATCGCTAGGCTTAATGGTATTGTTATTCATTGCATATATTTGGATTACCAATATGTGTGAGTTAGTAAAACCGATCATAACTTGTTATGTACCTTGGTAAAAATAGTCACAATGCCTGACTTATGTATTGGTATGACTTTTATTAGTGCAACCGATCCTAAGTAATCACCTAAGATGGTATGATCGATATTTGTAATTGGTGTGACCGATCCTAGTAATTGGTGTAACCGATCCTAGTAATTGGTGTGACCGATCACAAAAGAGTGTGTAATCGATCCTTGTAATTGGTGTAACCGATCCTGGTAACTGGTGTGACCGAGCACAAGTAATACCATGAGAATATGGTAACCGGTCCTGGTAATTGATGTAACCGATCCTGGTAACTGATGTAACAGGTCCCAGTAACCATATTAAGGTAGAACCGATCCTTGTGTTTGGTAGAACCGTAAACCCATGATTAGTATTTGATATTTGATCAATCACATAGTTCTTGGAAATCAGATGAACCAGTTTTAAACTTGTTTGGAAGTGTGGTATAATCGGTTCTAAGATTGTAAATATGAAAAAGTATTTACAAAGAAATAAGATGTCGACATACTTTGAACATGTTCAGTAACTCTTATCTTTTATTGTTCAAAGATATTCCTTAATAACTCAAGGAGATCCCAGACCGAAATAAGTTGAGAATCTTTTAATTAAGGTTGTTAATTTTATATGCTTTTAATTACCGGTAATTAAAATGCACATCTCTGGAAAATAAAAATTGGTAATGTAAATTTACTAATTGGAGATATTTTAGTAGGATTTCGGTTAATTTTGGACAGAGCATTTCCAGGAATTATGAAAACCGATTTTGGAAATATTGCATATCTTAAGAATATTTCGGTTTTGGAAATTCCTTGGTGTCCAAACTTTATTGGTCTATAAATACCCAAGTTTGCATTTCGAGCAAACTATCCTAAGAGCCAGCAAAACTACCTTGTTGTGTTGTTACTGGTGGAGCCGTCTATTCGGAGAGGAAAGTACCCTAATTAGGAGAAATCTCTTACGACCGCTCGTTTAAAGACTTCTGTGGAATCAAGAAGCTCTACGAGTACCGTTGGTGGGAAACTAGATAATTGCAGTATTATTAGTTTTCGATTTGATTTGATTGACTAATGGTTGTTGAACTTTGATTGCACCTAGTTTGTTTATTCTTAAGAATCTTCTCTTCTGATATAAGATTCACTCAAACTAGATCGAAGTGTCGACGGGATCTTTAGAACTGTTTGTAGATCAAAAGACGTCTTGTGATAATCCATTGTTAACAGACTTCGTTCTGTGCGTGATTGATTGATCACAAGAGATTCAAGTTGTGGTGTGAAGGTGTTTATTGAAGATTTAAGAAGATTTGAAGACGAAGAAGATTTCTGATTTGGGTTCATAATCTTTGGTGTGCACAAAACTTGATCGGATGGGATCCAACTATAATCGGTTTATGTTTGATAGATCTGATTGATTAGTTGCGTAGATCGGCATCAGTATTTAGCATCTTGATAGATCCTATTATTGATTGCATAATCTAAACTCTGCTACTTTTGTAGTTGTTGGATAGATTGATCTAAACCCGACAAAGGAGTTTATTGGATTAAACAGAAGGGCCTTTGTCTAACTCATATCACTGAGATTGAATTGTGTTGTTACCGAACAGATTTGTTGTTCCTTTACTGTTTGGAATACGAACCAAAGGAATTGTTCCAGTGCGTGCACTTATTGAATGTCGGAAGCGCAGGGATACTGAAGAAACTAGGTGAACTTATGTTTAGTTGTTTGGTCTCAACTATACGAAGTTAGGTTGATTTTGTATAGCGGCTTAATTCTTAGAGTATTCAATTCTGGACTAGGTCCCGAGGTTTTTCTACATTTGCGGTTTCCACGTTAACAAAATCTTGCTGTGTCATTTACTTTTGTTTCCGCAAACCCAGGTCCCTCTCACTTTAAACCAAGACCATTTGCGCTAATGAATCCCACATCTACAGATCCATCTAACCGACTAGATTCATCTGAAGGAACTGCTTCTACATACTTCTCTCTATCAGCAGCTAACCCAAGTCGTAGATTTTTAGATGCAGTAACTGGTCCAGCCGAAGTAACACATAACGTTGAAAGCATGAGGCTTGCCACTGATCGAGTCTAACTTTTCCTATCTGATTTACTTTGCCCAGCATCACTAGGAACTTCACATTCCCCACCAGCAGATTCAAGATCACCAATATTTACTCCGCAATTATAATTGTTGTTATTATAATTTAAAGTAAATTACACAAACGTTAACTCCGTATTATTTGATAGTGATCCTATAGAGTTTGGTTAAGTCCGAACCTATTATCAAGTAATCACACTTTGATTGTTGTATTGTCTCGATCTCGTATCCATAGACGATCACACAAAGTGTGAATACCGATTCGTTGTATTGTCTCGACTCAGTCCATAGACAATCACTTTCGGTAAGAGGACTTATAAGTAGAAAAGTTTAAGATTGTGGTATATTTGGGTACCCTCGTTTTTTCACTTTTATCCAAAATATAGGTGCCTAGAGTCACTCTGGGTACCCTTAAGCCAATTCACCTGAGTGGCTGTATCACTCCGTTTCTCTTACCCTAAAATTCAGAGAAGAGTTTATCTTTTCACATTATTTCCTACATCACCTGAAATTGAGAGGAGAAAAGGCGGCTGCTGCTGGCGATTTTGGTTCTTGAACGAGAAATGGAGGAGATGAATCTGTTAATGACAGTTGAAATGAAAGAGATGGTTGAGATAGTTAGATCGAAGAGTTAGGGAAAAGCATGAGTTGCTGCTGTTAATATCTAGGGTTTCATGGAGACAAATATTTGAAGCTGATTCAGAGTTTAGATGAAGGATTGCGGGTGAATTACAGATGGGTAATGGTCAGAACTCGAATTCAACGAGAAATTAAGGAGAACTGAAGCCAAGAAACACACACAGTTGTGGGTTTGAGCTGTGACTATGTTGCTGGTTTTAAGAGTACAGAGGTGATTGAATCTGAGATGATAATGGATTTACAGGTTAGGGTTCAACTCGGATTTGAGTGTGGAATGATGAGTTTGTGTGATACTGCTGTATAATTGAAGAAGGAGAAGCTTACTATGATGAAGGATGAAGAATGGGTTTGGTTGAATGGAACTGCAGACGGATAAACAAGGTATAATCGAGAATTTGAGATATTGATGCTCAGTGGGTACTGAAAAAGATGGCTTGGATCTGAAATGGGATTTTGGCTGTGACGGGTACAAGCTTGAGAAGATGCAGTGCATGACTCAATCTGAGTTTGAGGTTTTGACAGAACTTTGGAACAGCTAGTTGGTGGTGGTGCTGGCTTCAGTGGAGTTGCAGGTGATGAATTACTGTGATAGCTTGAGTTTGGTGATTGTCATGGGTATGATGGATTGCAGTTGAAGCTACAAGATGGCAGTAATGAGTTGGAGAATGGTTTGCAAAGAGCTGCGTAGCTGGTGAAGTTGCTGGTGGTTAAAGCAGTGGTGATGCTGTTGGTGTTTTGCAGGGGACCTGACGAAAGAAGTAGAATGCTATATGATGTATGAAGCATTGCAGGCATTGCAGGAAAGAGTTGTTGGAGCTGTTAACTAAGCAATACATGGTTTGCTGAGAAGGATTACAGGGAATGTGTAGGCTGTGTGTATGTGGATTGCAGTTGGGTTATTGGCAAGAGCAGCTGCAGTTGCAGGTGTGAGCTAAAGGTCAATGCAATGAAGGCGTGAATCTGTTGATGCCACAGTGTTGGTGGTCTAGACAGAAGTAGTGTTGTGTTGACGCAATTGTTTACAGGGAAGCTACAGTTTTAGATGATTCTGGTGGAGCTGAAGCTACAGAATGAGAAGCAGCTGATAGTTAAGATGAGATTGCAGGAGACAGAGAAGGTGCTGATGGGTCTATAATGGGTGCAGCTGCAGTTTAGATGTAGCTGGTAGTGCAGCTGTGACTGATTGAGAATGAGCTGGTTTTAAGTGATGTTCCAGAAGCTTACAAGGGACTGAAGTAATGCTATGGTTCACAGACAAGATTGCAGAGAGAACTGCAGGTGGAGGAAGTGAAGATGTTGCAGGATTTGCAGAACGAGCAGCCATCATGGCTGGATGGGTATTGGTAATGCAAAATGGTTGCGCAGCATAACTCAGGCCAGTGCAAATGGCCTATGCAAGACCACTCAGTCCAATCAGCCAAGTCAGATTACCTGACTCACATCAACTCTGTCTGACTTCTGGGTTGACCGATTTGACCTGTTTGACCGTGACCGGATGGACTTTGCCGTCACTAGAGATGCTTGCCGGTGACTTATCCGGCACATTCACCGGTATTCCGGCGGCCACTTTTGGGACGAATTCTCACACATGGGCTTGGAGGACTTCTATCTTTTGGACTTTTGAAGACTTGACCTAAGAAGAGATAAAAGGGAAGACTTCTACAACTTTTATTATCACGGATTATTCTGTTGGAGCTTTGGAGAGCCGCTTTTGTTTACGCTACTAGGGTTTGCTTTGCTTTCATCTTCTTTATTCATTATAATTATGTTGATGAACTCCATAGCTATGGGTAGCTAATTTAATATTATTGGTTAAGGATGTAGTCCGATTTCGAGAACTTGTGTTTGATTAATGCAGTAGTTTTTTCTCTTTGGTTTCGTTCAAACTTTTACTGTTTTATAATCACATGATTGATGTATTGTGATAGGATTTAGATGTTTGTTTAGTTAAGTGGCCAATTAATTGAACTTGTATCCTTGTCCATAGCTAATTTAGGGTTTTTCATCAAGCGATAACCCTGAATACAAGTAGCATGGTATGATTACGGTTTGTAGTGATACACTCTTGTAATCATATGTAGACTTTGACGCTTGTCCGAATTGTCATGCGCAATGTATGACAATTGCATTGATTAGCCTATTTTTGAAACTTAATGCTCCTAGGAATTGAACTTAATTAGCGCAAGGTGTTAGGTTATTCTTTAGGTAGAATTCATATCCGCAGCTCTAATGTGTGTATTGATTAACTTAGGAAATTGACGGATTATCTTGCTCACTTGATAGTCTAGGGCTTTTGATGATAAAGAGATTAAATTGTAATTTTAATCATGTATGCAAGCACTTGTTTGAGATTGAAGATGAACTCCTTGACCAATATCTTTCTCTCATTGATTACTTTCTCCAATTTACTTTGCTTTTGATTTATTTTTTATTGCGTTGCATAAAATCAGAAATCCCCCCAATTTGGTTACTTAGGAAATTGAAAACATAATAACTACAATTGCCTCTCTGTGGAAACGAACTCTTTCTTACCACATACTTCATTTAAATTTAGTTGAGTGAGAAAGTGAATTATTTTTGACGCATACGACAACGATCAAATTTTGGCGCCGCTGCCGGGGAGGCATTCGACTAGTTATTAAGTTTTTTAGTTTCTTATTTTTGCTTTTATCTTTGCTTTTTGTTTCTTGTCTCTTGTTCTCACTTGTTTGTGAGAATTGTTTTTCAGGTAATAATCCCTGGCTCCAAAGAATTGGAATTATCCAAGGTGTGGAATCACTACTTGTGAAGGAACAATACTCCAAGCAAGACTTGATGAGACGGAAGAACAAGAGTTGGAAGTAGAAGGATAGATTTCACAGCAAGAAGAAGAAGTTCTAGAACAAGAGGTTCCGGTTGAACAAGAACCACCTTTTGAAGAAGAAGAAGCAATGTGTGATGCAAATCGTACACTCAAGGACTTGGCTTCTATAGGCTTGATTCACAACGATGGTGTATTAAAAAAAAACTCAACCTTCGAGATCAAGCCGGGGTTGATTAAAGAGTTACCGAAGTTTCATGGCATGGTGAATGAAGATCCAAACAAGCATCTCATGGATTTCCACAACGTTGTCATGGCTATGCTTCCAGCGGAGATTAATGCGGATGGAGCGATGTTGAAAGCTTTTCCATTTTCTTTGATGGATAACGCTAAGGAATGGTTGTACTACTTGCCGTCCGGAAGTGTCACAACATGGAATGGATTGAAGAAACTCTTTCTAGAGAGATACTTTCCTGCATCAAAAGCTACTCAAATTCGCAAGGAGATTTGTGGTATGAAGCAAAATATGGGAGAGTCATTGTATGAATGTTGGGAGCGATACAAGAGATTGGTGGCAAGATTTCCACGCCACCAATTCAGTGACGCTATGATAATCCAATACTTCTACGAAGGTCTCCAATCAAGTGATAGATATCTTCTTGATGCCGCGGGTGGTGGTGCACTAGTGAACAAGACGGTGGCCCAAACTACCGAGTTGATTGAAAGCATGGCTGCAAACTCTCCACAATTCTACACAAGAGGTGAACCAATGGTTAATCGAGTGCATGAAGTTATTTATTCATCATCACACCATGATCAAAGGATGGATAATATGGAGCAAATGATGCAAAAGATGGCTGCGGTTATTTTACCTTCATATTATAAAGAGTTGGAGCAAGCTAGTGCGGTCTTTCCAAATCAGAAAGACGGTATGATCCCTACTCCAATACTTACAATCCAGGATGGAGAGATCACCCCCAATTTTAGCTATGCCAACAAGCAAGGTGCGGTTTCACAACCTACTTTCAACCGTCCAAGTGGGTTTCAACCACAACAACAACAATTTCAGCCACCGCAGCAACAATTCCAGCCACAACAACCAACTCAAAGTCAAGGTTCCGATCTCGATTCACAGCTATATGCAATGATGCAAGGCTTTAGTACCATGTTCCAACAAAGTCAGCAGGAGACTAAGAGTGCAATCAAGGACTTGCAAACACAAGTTGGTTCCATGGCTACTGAGTTGAACCAAGTGAAGGCACAAATTGGTGGGAAACTCCCTTCTCAACCTCTTAACCCAAAAGGGGATGTCAATGC
This sequence comes from Papaver atlanticum, assembly GCA_023531105.1. Taxonomy (NCBI): domain Eukaryota; kingdom Viridiplantae; phylum Streptophyta; class Magnoliopsida; order Ranunculales; family Papaveraceae; genus Papaver; species Papaver atlanticum. The sequence continues at coordinate 2,131,445 of JAJJMB010017528.1, read as the reverse complement.
TATTACGTTGAGAAGTGGTACACAACTTGTGCAACCCGAAGTTACTGATTTTTCTAAAGAAGAAGCTCCAATAGAGCCGGTTTTGGAGGAAAAGAGGGATGAAATTCCCCAAACTCCCGAGGTACCTATTCCTAACTCTAAAACTCCTATTTCTATTTATGTTCCTCCTCTACCTTTTCCTCGCATATCTGCAAATTCCAAGAAGGCGGAACTAGAAAAGGAGATTTTAGACATTCTCAAGAAGATTCATGTGAATATACCACTCATAGATGCGATCAAGAAAGTTCCAAAGTATGCAAAGGTGTTGAAGGACTTGTGTACCAATAAGCAAAGGCTCAAAGGAAATGAAGTGCTAAGTGTGGGGGAGAATGCTTCGGCAATCTTACAACACAAACTCCCACTGAAATGCAAGGATCCTGGTAGCTTTGACATTCCCGTAAAAATTGGTAACACTACATTTAACAAAGCAATGTTGGACTTAGGTGCATCCGTAAATGTTATGCCTGCATCTATGTATAATTCACTTGATCTAGGTCCTCCTAAAAAGTCTGGAATTGTGTTGCAATTAGCCGATCGCTCTAATGTCTACCCAATGGGTATTGTTGAGGATGTTCTTGTGCAGGTTAATCAACTAGTATTTCCAGCTGACTTTTGCGTGTTAGAGATGGATGAAGGTTCACCGGACTCGTCTCTTCCATTGCTACTTGGGCGTCCCTTCATGAAAACGGCGAAAACCATTATTGATGTTGACAAGGGAACGCTGACTATGAAATTCGATGGAGAAATAATACGTTTCAACATTTTCAAGACGATGAGATATCCAAGTGATGTTCACTCTTGTTTCTCCATTGATGTGATGGACACATTGGCGCAACAAATGTTTGAGTTGAATGGTGTTGATACTTTGGAAATCGTGCTCACTACACCTATTGATGATGGTTTGGAGTATGGTGATGAGATTAAGGAAACCATTGGTTCTCTTGACTCATTACCGGAAAAATTTGCACTTTATAATATTTCATATGCTTCTTTACCTTGCAATGAGGAAAAACTTGTACCATCTATTGTTAAATCTCCGAAGTTAGAATTGAAACTTCTTCCCGATCATCTAAAGGACCTGTACTTGGGTGACAAGGAAGACTTACCTGTGATTGTTTCTAACGAGCTTAGTGAATTACAGGAGAAAAAACTTCTAAGGGTGCTAAGGAAGTACAAGATGGCCATAGGATGGACAATCGCCGATATCAAGGGTATAAGCCCTGCCGTTTGTATGCACAAAATCCGTTTGGAAGACGATGCAAAGCCTACAAGGGAAGCGCAACGTCGATTGAACCCCCCAATGATGGAAGTTGCGAAAAAGGAGATACTCAAGCTTTTGGACGTGGGTGTTATCTACCCCATATCCGATAGTAAGTGGGTGAGCCCGGTACAAGTAGTACCAAAGAAATCAGGTGTGACAGTGGTGGAGAATGATAAGAACGAACTTGTCCCAACTCGTGTGCAAACCGGTTGGAGGGTTTGTATTGATTACAGGAAATTGAATGCCACCACTAGAAAAGATCACTTTCCTTCACCATTTATTGATCAAATGCTTGAACGTTTAGCTGGACACTCTTATTATTGTTTTCTTGATGGCTATTCAGGGTACAATCAGATTGTGATAGCACCGGAGGATCAAGAGAAAACCACTTTCACTTGTCCATTCGGTACTTTTGCTTATAGGAGGATGTCTTTTGGCTTGTGCAATGCCCCAGCTACCTTCCAAAGGTGTATGGTAAGTATCTTTTCAGAATATGTTGAAAACATCATTGAAGTGTTCATGGATGATTTTAGTATCTTTGGTGATTCATTTGACCTTTGCTTGAACAACTTGTCATTAATCCTTGAACGATGTGTTGAAACAAACCTTGTGCTGAATTGGGAGAAGTGCCATTTCATGGTAACTCATGGCATAGTTTTAGGCCATATAATATCTTCTAAAGGCTTGGAAGTTGATAAATCTAAGATAAACCTTATTCGTGCTCTAACCCCTCCCACTACGGTGAGGGAGATACCCTCTTTTCTTGGTTATGCAGGTTTTTATCGAAGATTCATCAAGGACTTTTCCAAGATAGCATCACCACTTTGCAACTTATTGCAGAAAGATGTAGTTTTTAACTTTGATGAAAAATGTGTGGCGGCATTCAATCGTTTGAAAGAACTTTTGATTTCAGCCCCTATCATTAAACCACCGGATTGGAGCAAGCCTTTTGAGCTTATGTGTGATGCAAGTGATTATGCGGTTGGTGCGGTGCTTGGGCAACGTGTGGGGAAGATACCTCATGTCATTTATTATGCTTCCAGGATACTCAATGAGGCCCAGCAAAACTACACAACCACTGAAAAAGAGTTGTTAGCTATTGTATTTGCATTGGAGAAATTTCGCTCTTATCTAATTGGTACAAAAGTTGTTGTCTTTTCTGATCATGCAGCACTTAGGTACTTGCTTACAAAGAAAGATGCGAAACCGAGGCTCATACGATGGATCTTACTCTTGCAAGAGTTTGATATAGAGATCAAAGAAAAGAAAGGAATTGAGAACACCATTGCGGATCACTTGAGCCATCTTGTTGTGGACAAGGAAGTTATCCCGTTGCGTGAAAGTTTCCCGGATGAGCAACTATTCTCAATTGCCTTTGGGGAACCATGGTACACTGATATTGTTAATTACTTAGTTTCTAAATAAATCCCAAAGAACTTGTCTCGTGCTGAGAGGGACAAACTTAAGAAGTTAGGAAACCAATACATATGGGATGATCCATACTTATGGAAACATTGTAGTGACCAAGTAATACGAAGGTGCGTTCCCAAATCCGAATTTAGTTCTATCTTGTCTTTTTGCCACTCCTATGCTTGTGGAGGACACTTTGGGAGCAAGAGAACCGCTCTCAAGGTATTAGGATGTGGTTTTTATTGGCCAACTTTGTTTAAGGATGCATATGCATTCTGTACCACATGTGATAGATGCCAAAGAAAAGGCAATCTAGGTGCCCGAAATCAAATGCCACAAACTATTATTCAATTTGTTGAAGTTTTTGATGTATGGGGAATTGATTTTATGGGCCCTTTTGTCAATTCTAGTGGGAATTTTATATCTTGCTTGCTGTTGATTATGTCTCGAAATTGGTGGAAGCTAAAGCCACCCCAACTAATGATTCTAAAGTGGTTTCAGATTTTGTGCAAGTAAACATATTTGCAAGGTTTGGAATTCCAAGAGCCATAATTAGCGATGGGGGTTCACATTTCAAAAACAGGTTCTTACAAAGCTTGTTGAAGAAGTACAATGTATCGCACAAGATTGCAACACCTTATTATCCCCAAACAAATGGACAAGCCGAGGTTTCTAACCACGAGGTGAAGTTCATACTAGAGAAGACGGTGAATCCAACAAGGAAAGATTGGAGCAAGCGACTTAAAGATGCTTTGTGGGCTTATAGAACCGCATACAAGACACCTATCGGGATGTCCCCCTTTAGGCTTGTGTATGGTAAACCTTGTCACTTACCCGTTGAAATTGAGCATAAGGCATTTTGGGCTATTAAGCAATGCAATATGGAGTTGGATGGTGCTGGAAAACAAAGGAAGTTGCAACTCCAAGAGCTAGAAGAGATTCACAATGATGCATTTGAAAGCTCACGGATTTATAATGAAAAGACGAAGGCATTTCATGATAGTATGATCACAATGAAACAATTTTCTATTGGGAAGAAAGTACTTTTGTTTAATTCTTGTTTGCAATTATTTCCGGGTAAATTAAGGTCACGTTGGATTGGACCTTTTATTGTGACTAATGTGTTTTCTCATGGTGCAGTGGAAATTCGTAGTTTAGCTACATGAAATGAACTTAAAGTAAACGGACACCGGTTGAAGCCATATTATGAGAACTTCTCTTCGGAAGTCGTTGAAGGAGTTAACCTTGTGAAAATACTCCCCCTGGAGGAGCCTTAGAATGCAAGGAGATAGTCGGGCTGACGACTTTAAACCAAGCGCTACGTGGGAGGCAACCCATTGGTTTTGTATCTCTTATCTTTTATTATTTTCTTGTCATGATTTTATTTTATTTTATTTACTTTTTCTGATTTCTTGTCACATTTCATGTAGGATTTCCTACCTTGACTCTACTTGGATGAATCAATTTACATTGAGGACAATGTAAAGTTTAAGTGTGGGGGAGTGGTTAAGCATTTGCATTGTAAATTTTTCAAAATTTTCAACTTTTGTGTAAATTAGTGAATGAAAAACTCCAACTTGTAGTTAGTTTAGAGTCACATAGTATACATGTCGCTAAGGTTACATCGAAATTCTCATAAATGTGACTGGACTTAAAGATGACAGAGAACATGATCGGGTTTCTTGCTTGTATGAGAGTTAAAGTTGGATTTAACCATGCTAGTGGCAAATGAGGTGCAGACTGAATTCAGTATTAGAGTTGTGATCCCCTATAGTGGAGACTACCCATGTTACATCATGAGAGGCACCGACCTTCACTTCTTTGTACGTGTCTAAATATGTGCTTTTAGAGTGTATGTCACAATACATAAACTCCGGGTAGAATGGTGAGCTACCCAACCTCCCACCAATAGAAGCACTACTTTGATCTCTTGAGTGCTATTTTATCAATCATGATGGAGACATCGAATTGCTAACTTACATACCACTTGTAATCTTGTTCGCAGTTAGCACCATCCACTTTATCTCTCTCTACACCAACAGGTCCATAGAAACACCATCATCATCAACAAGCGGAGCATCACAAATTTGAAGGAAAGTTGAAGACGTTCAAGGTTTACAAGCAACGGTACAGAAATGAGCAGATTTCAGATTCAAGTAAAACAACAAGACAAGGAGCAGAATTTCTTACAAGTTGAAGACTTATGTACAAGAGTGAAGATTATCAAGATTAGAGTTTAAGAAGTTTATGATATCGAGACATACAAGTTGTGAAGAATCAAGCGGTAAAGCACTTACACCATGGCCTTTGTACTTGCATTTTTATTTTATCTTTATTCTTATTTGTTACTTTGTATTTTATTTTCTCTTATCTCAAAAAAAAAATCAAAAGACAAAAAAAAAAAAAAAAACGAGAGAAAATTTCTTTAGGTTCATTACTAGTTTTTTTTTTGTTTGTTTGTTTTCATTTTGTATTTGTTTTATTTTTCTTGCCTCATTAAAAAAAATTATAAAATAAAAAATCATTGCATCATATTTTGGTTTGTTTAGTTCGTTTTTGGTTTTGTATTCATTCAATAAAGACAATGGAAGAAGAAATATCCATAATGAAGTTTCAAGCAACAAGGAATAAGAAGAAAAATATCACATTGTCAAGATTTTACGAAGATCAAGAGTTATCATCGACAGTTGAAGACCGAAGACAAAGATGAAGACAAGGATTGAAGACCGAAGACGTTTCTATGGATGCTGTGAGAGTGGTGCTAACTGCACGTCGAACAGATAACGAGGTAAGTAAGCATATTCCCACCTTCGTTAAGTGGTTGATTTCCTTTCTTAGGTATCGTCAGAAAAAAGGGTTTTCAAAATGAATAAAAGATGTGGGTTTTCAAAACAATTCGGAGGGGTTTGCCTTCCTACTATTCAACGTGTCGCAGGACTCTCTCTTCATTCCTACCTGGACACATGTGTGACCCATAAAAAAGCTATTTGTTATTGAGAGCAACTTCATAAAACCCTTTCTTGTGAGGCAGAGTCGAGACTTTCGATCACTCTCGAACCTGAATTTCTTTCGATAAGGGATGGTTATTTCTCTCTCAACTTTCAAGGATGAGATTGTGTTCATATATATGTCTAACTTCTTATGACTAGTGTGCAGAATATCTATGTCTTCTTAGCGCGTTGGATGTTATCATTTTTGGAGAACTTGTAAGTTGGAAAGTAGGTTTTGTGGGTATATCTCTAGTAAACCCTCACGAGACTAAAACTCGTCCACTAGGGACACCTAGGGGTTCAAAGGCTTGTTTTGCATGCTAAGTGTGACCGTTTCCTCAACGAAATGGAGTTGTATGTATCCTTTAGAATAAGTTTAGTTTGATTTGCTCGAGGACTAGCAAAGTCTAAGTGTGGGGGAATTTGATAGGTGTGATAAACACCTTAGATATTTATCTATTGTTTATGCTTTCTTTGCTACTTTTCGTGTAAATTATGTATCTTATGATTGCTTTTCAGTCTATTAGGTGCAATGGAGTCCTTTGGAGCAAAAGAAGGAGAAAACGTCCATTTCGAGCGTAAAGGGCAAAAAGCGTCAATTAGCGTGCAAGTACTGTTGGGAGCACAATGGAGGATAAGTGTAACCACCTACCTACAACGACTCTTTTGGCGGCTGCTTTTATCCAAGATATAGGTGCCTAGAGTCACTCTGGGTACCCTTAGCCAATTCACCTGAGTGGTTGTATCACTCAGTTTCTCTTACCCTAAAATTCAGAGAAGAGTTTATCTTTTCACATTATTTCCTACATCACCTGAAATTGAGAGGAGAAAAGGCGGCCCCTGCTGGCGATTTTGGTTCTTGAACGAGAAATGAAGGAGATGAATCTGTTAATGACAGTTGAAATGGAAGAGATGGTTGAGATAGTTAGATCGAAGAGTTAGGGAAAAGCATGAGTTGCTGCTGTTAATATCTAGGGTTTCATGGAGACAAATATTTGAAGCTGATTCAGAGTTTAGATGAAGGATTGCGGGTGAATTACAGATGGGTAATGGTCAGAACTCGAATTCAAAGAGAAATTAAGGAGAACTGAAGCCAAGAAACACACACAGTTGTGGGTTTGAGCTGCGACTATGTTGCTGGTTTTAAGAGTATAGAGGTGATTGAATCTGAGATGATTATGGATTTACAGGTTAGGGTTCAACTCGGATTTGAGTGTGGAATGATGAGTTTGTGTGATGCTGCTGTATAATTGAAGAAGGAGAAGCTTACTGTGATGAAGGATGAAGAATGGGTTTGGTTGAATGGAACTGCAGTTGGAGAAACAAGGTATAATCGAGAATTTGAGATATTGATGCTCAGTGGGTACTGAAAAAGATGGCTTGGATCTGAAATGGGATTTTGGCTGTGACGGGTACAAGCTTGAGAAGATGCAGTGCATGACTCAAGCTGAGTTTGAGGTTTTGACAGAACTTTGGAACAGCTAGTTGGTGGTGGTGCTGGCTTCAGTGGAGTTGCAGGTGATGAATTACTGTGATAGCTTGAGTTTGGTGATTGTCATGGGTATGATGGATTGCAGTTGAAGCTACAAGATGGCAGTAATGAGTTGGAGAATGGTTTGCAAAGAGTTGAGTAGCTGGTGAAGTTGTTGGTGTTTTGCAGGGGACCTGACGAATGAAGTAGAATGCTATATGATGTATGAAGCATTGCAGGAAAGAGTTGTTGGAGCTGTTAACTAAGCAATACATGGTTTGCTGAGAAGGATTACAGGGAATATGTAGGCTGTGTGTATGTGGATTGCAGTTGGGTTATTGGTAAGAGCAGCTGCAGTTGCAGGTATGAGCTGAAGGTCAATGCAATGAAGGCGTGAATCTGTTGCTGCCGCAGTGTTGTGTTGCCGCTATTGTTTACAGGGAAGCTACAGTTTTAGATGATTCTGGTGGAGCTGAAGCTACAGAATGAGAAGCAGCTGATAGTTAAGATGAGATTGCAGGAGACAGGGAAGGTGCTGATGGGTCTATAATGGGTGCAGCTGCAGTTTAGATGTAGCTGGTAGTGCAGCTGTGACTGATTGAGAATGAGCTGGTTTTAAGTGATGTTCCAGAAGCTTACAAGGGACTGAAGTAATGCTATGGTTCACAGACAGATTGCAGAGAGAACTGCAGGTGGAGGAAGTGAAGATGTTGCAGGATTTGCAGTACGAGCAGCCATCATGCAGCATAACTCAGGCCAGTGCAAATGGCCTATGCAAGACCACTCAGCCCAATCAGCCAAGTCAGATTACCTGACTCACATCAACTCGGTCTGACTTCTGGGTTGACCGATTTGACCCGTTTGACCGTGACCGGATGGACTTTGCCGGTAACTAGAGATGCTTGTCGGCGACTTATCCGGCCAACTTCCGGCACATTCACCAGTATTCCGGCGGTCACTTTTGGGATGAATTCTCACATGGGCTTGGAGGATTTCTATCTTTTGGACTTTTGAAGACTTGACCTAAGAAAAGATAAAAGGAAAGACTTCTACAACTTTTATTATCACGGATTATTCTATTGGAGCTTTGGATAGCCGCTTTTGTTTACGCTACTAGGGTTTGCTTTGCTTTCATCTTCTTTATTCATTATAATTATGTAGATGAACTCCATAGCTATAAGTAGTTAATTTAATATTATTGGTTAAGGATGTAGTCCGATTTCGAGAACTTGTGCTTGATTAATGCATTAGATTTCTCTCTTTGTTTTCGTTCAAACTTTTACTGTTTTTATAATCACGTGATTGATGTATTGTGATAGGATTTAAATGTTTGTTTAATTAAGTGGCCAATTAATTGAACTTGCATCCTTGTCCATAGCTAATTTAGGGTTTTTCATCAAGCGATAACCCTGAATACAAGTAGCATGATATGATTACGGTTTGTAGTGATACACTCTTGTAATCATATGTAGAGTTTGACCCTTGTCCGAATTGTCATGCGCAATGTATGACAATTGCATTGATTAGCCTATTTCTGAAACTTAATGCTATTAGGAATTGAACTTAATTAGCGCAAGGCGTTAGGTTATTCTTTAGGTAGAATTCATATCCGCAGCTCTAATGTGTGTGTTGATGAACTTAGGAAATTGACGGATTATCTTGCTCACTTGATAGTCTAGAGCTTTTGATGATAAAGAGATTAAATTGTAATTCTAATCATGTATTCAAGCAATTGTTTGAGATTGAAGATGAACTCCTTTACCAATATCTTTCTCTCATTGAGTACTTTCTCCAATTTACTTTGCTTTTGATTTATTTTTTATTGCTTTGCATAAAATCAGAAATCCCCCCAATTTGGTTACTTAGGAAATTGAAAACATAATAACTACAATTGCCTCTCTTTGGAAACAAACTCTTTCTTATCACATACTTCATTTAAATTTAGTTGAGTGAGAAAGTGAATTATTTTTGACGCATGCGACATCGATCACTCTTATGTAAAAAACTTTCCCCACCAGAATTACTTGCTTGTACTGTATCTAGAATAGAATTCACTATTGAATCCTCATTCAATGAAGTTTTACAAATATCAAAAGGAACTGGAGAAGGCTTCTGTGTCCTTTGATTATTTTTATGAATATTCTCAAAACTTTGATTGACATTATTCCTGTTCTTCTGTACTCTTCATTCAGAATTCAAATGCCCAACAATTTTACAAGTAGTGCGGAATTTTGGATAGTCTGGAATCATAACATCTTGAAAGAAACCACCAATTTGGTTTTAATCAATACCTTACTTAAAATAGATTGAGCAAAATCTACTTCCACCAATATATTTGCATAATATACCCAACTTCACATTTGGCATTAGCATTATCAATTTTAATTGGAGTACCTGAAAAGACGAGGGTACCCAAATATACCTCAATCTAAAACTTTTCCACTTATAAGTCCTTTTCCGAAAGTGATTGTCTATGGACTGAGTCGAGACAATACAACTAATCGGTTCACACTTCGTGTGATCGTCTATGGATACGAGATCGAGACAATACAACAACGAAGTATGTTTACTTGATAAAAGGTTCGGACTTAACCAAACACTAGGGATTGTCTATCAAGTAAAATATGAATTAACGTTTGTGTATTTTACTTCTAATTATAATAAAACAATTATAATTGCGGAAATAGAAAAGTAAAAGACACAGCAAGATTTTGTTAACGAGGAAACCGAAAATGCAGAAAAACCCCGGGACCTAGTCCAGAATTGAATACTCTCATAATTAAGCCGCTATACAAAATCAAACCAACTTCGTATAGTTGAGACCAAGCAACTAAACCTATAGTTCACCTAGTTCCCTCAGTATTCCCACGCCTCCAACTTGTAATAAGTCACGTACTTGGAACAATTCCTTTGGTTCGTATTCCAAATAGTAAAGGAACAACAAATTTGTTCGGTAACAACTCTTTTCAAACAACGTGATATGAGTTTGACAAAGGCTCTTCCGTTTAACCAATAAACTCCTTTATCGGGTCCTTAGATCAATCTCTCAACAACTACCGAAGTAATTGTTAGACTATGCAATCAATACTACTAATCACAAAGAAGTGTATTGATGCCGATCTACTCAACTAATCAATCCAATCTATTACAAAGATAAACCGATTATAGTTGGATTCCTTTCCAACCGAAACAAGTATTGTGTACACCAAAGATTATGAACTCAAAAAGTCTTCTTGTCTTCAAATCTTCTTTAATCTTCAATCAGCACCTGCACACAATCAAATTGAATCTCTTGTTATCAATCACACACAGAACGGAGTCTGTTAACGTTGGATTATCACAAGACGTCTTTAGATCTACAAACAGTCTAATGATCCCCGTTGAAACTTCGATCTAGTTTGAGTGAATCTTATATCAGAAGAGAAGATTCTCAAGCATAAACAAACTAGGTGCAATCAAATTTCAATAACCGTTAGTCAATCAAATCAATCGAAAACTAATAATAAAACGCAATTATCTAGTTTCCCACCAACGGTACTAATAGAGCTTCTCAATCCCAAAGAAGTCTTTAAACCAAGCGGCCGTAAGAGATTTCGCCTAATTAGGGTACTTTCCTCTCCGAATAGACGGCTCCACCAGTAACAACACAACTAGGTAGTTTTGCTGGCTCTGAGGATTAGTTTGCTCGAAATGCAAACTTAAATATTTATAGACCAAGGAAGTTTGGACACCAAGGAATTTCTAAAATCGAATATTCTCAAAGATATGCAATAAACACAAAATCGGTTTTCATAACTCCTGGAAATGCACTGTCCAAATATTGACCGAAATCCCAATAGAAAAATCTATAATCAGTAAATGCACATTACTAATTATTATTTTCTAAAGATATGCATTTATTTGCTGGAAAATAAATAGCATATAAAATCTAAAAAACCTTAAATAAAAGATTCTCAATTTATTTCGATCCTGGGATTCTTCTTTAGCTATTAAGGAATATCTTTGAACAATTAATGATAAGAGTTACTGCACATGTTCAAGTATGTCGACATCTTTACTTTGCAAGTCCTTTTTCATACTTACAATCTTGGAAACGATTTGCCATACTTCCAAACAAGTTTAGAATTGGTTCGTCTGAATTCAAAGAACTATGTGATTGATTATCCTATCAAATCACCAATCATGGGTTTCACGGTTCTACCAAAACAAGTTCGGTTCTACCTCCATGTGAGTACTGTGCATAGTCACGCTAGTTACCAAAATTCGGTTGACTAAGTACTAGGATCGGTTCCCCACAACTTATGGTAATTACCTGTATTCGGTTGCACATGTCCATAGGATCGGTTCCCCCAAAAATACAAACTTATTGCACATGTTCATAGGATCGGTTCCCCCATCTACTAAAAACGTGTTGCACCTCTTACAGGGATCGATTCCCTCTTGTAAATTTGTTGCACCTCTTACTAGGATCGGTTCCCCAATGACTAGATAAAAGTTGTTATTTATAAGGCATCGATCATACCATCTTGAGTGATTACTTAAGATCGGTTTCACTAATAAAAGTCATACCAATACATAAGTCTGGCCTTGTAAATAGTTTTACTAAGATACATAAACAAGTTTATGAGCGGTTATACTAAACACACATATTGGTAATTCAAAATAGATTTGCAATGAATAACAATACCAATAAGCCTTGCGATTTCCCTTTCGATTCACAAAACAAGTTTATGAACTTACTTCCTTTAAACGAATGTAAAACATTGTTTCCTAGGATGAAATCTTCACTCATACCCATACATAATCACAATAGCATTCATATGATCATGTTGATGTCTTATATACAAAGTTTAATGGTTAAGCAATAAACCTCGTATTGTATTCCTTAATACTATGTCTAACTAGAGTATCATACATAGCTTCGCAGTTATGTTTTCAATATGCACGACTTGAAAGATACGTTAGGAATGAAACAGTTCAAGTCAAATATTACTAACCTCAAGAGGAAGGATGATGTTTTCGTTGTAGCTCCATACTTCTTCATATTCTTCAAGTCTTCATGTAATACTTGTAAGTCTCATATCCTAACACTTTCAAGCTAACCTATACGAAGTTGACTCTAGTATATAATCAAGCGACTCTTTAAATGAGTTTTGATTCACTAAAATATGACAAACAAACTTGACATACCAACGCTTGGTGGGTTCAACCGAGCTATGCTCTAACAGTACCAATTTCTTTACAGATAGTAAGCAGAATCTTCTCCCCCAAAAACTCCAAACCTAAACCAGGAAAACGAACCCAGACCATTGCCTTTGAAGTTCTTTGAATTGCTGGACGAAAGTTAGAAACCCAATTTCTGATATGTAAAACTTGATTAAGAACTTCCCACCTCTGAGATTTAATATGATGTTTATCCTGTTCATTATCTAATTTAATAGTGAAAAAACCTCTTCCTAAAGAAATAATTTTACAATCTCCAACCAATTTCCATTTACTTCTTAATATGACTGAAGCATCAACAAACTTGATTTTTTTTGTAAATCGAGTCTCCCTATAACATACAACTTCCATGGATTCAAACTCTCTTCAAACAAATCATCAGGCAACTCAATCGATGGAATTTTCTAAGAAATTTTTTCATTACTAAAACTAGCCGTATCAGAATTATTTTGATCAACCAAAGTGATTTTAGGACCAAAATCCATTAAAATCACTTGAATTAATACTCAACAATCATTGGAAAACGAAAACAAGAACAAATTAATGAAAATCAACACTTGAATTAATGAGATAAAACACTGAAAACTAGATCTGAGAAAAGAAAAGTCACTGAGTCGATTGCCGATTTGTAGAGATCAACTCAAATCGATCCCGAAATTCCTGGTTCAAAAAGAAATAATCTGTTCAGCTAGTCTCTCCAAAATTTGTGTTAGATCTCTAGTCGTTCAAATGCATAAGGTTAAATATGTCATTTTAGTACCTCGTGAGATCTCATATTCCAAGACTTTGGCTGGTCAATGTTCGATAAATTGACTATATAACTTACTTGGACATAAACTGTTATATTGGGGCATATTACCAAAATCTGGAATCCTGGAGCATATTTCCAAGATTACACTGGATTTTGGGGCATATTCCCTATTTTCCCGTGAAAATTATATTAGAGTTGATGTTTATCCCATAAACACGATATAAATATGGAGGACCTATAAATCATAAAAGGTATATACCATCCAATCTTAAAATCTCCCATAAAAAACTATTTCTAACTTGGGTGTGAGAACATCCTTTTTGTTTTTCGCAAGTTCATCCCATCTTATTTATCAGGAGGAGGAGATCAACAAACATCATCATCTATATTGTTGAAGGTAAACGTTTATTTTTGTCCCAAACAACTTCGACGTCAACTAAAGGGACAAAAAATCCTTATACCAACAAAAAGTCATTGGACACCCATGCAACAAAACATATTTGGGAAAAAATGTTGTTGATCTCCAATCCTGATGATGTTGATGATTGATCACATCCTAGTCGTGAATAAGGTGAGGAGGAACCAGTAAAAAGCAAAAAAGAAGCTCTGACGCCCAAATTTGTAAGAGTTTTTTGCATAATGTTTTAGAGTTAGACGTCGTACCTTATATGTTCATGACCCCTTGTGTTTATAAAAAGAAAAATCCTAGTTTCCCTGACCATAAAACGATGTATTGAATATGGGTATTGAGGCCCAAAGACTTGTGGTAGGCCAGAACATTATTGTTAGCCCGTCGGTTTGATAAACATACTTTTTTCGGATATTCCCATTTGCATCGCGAAAATAAATAATTTATTTATACTGAAATGGAGTGCGAGTGTGTTATCAGTCCTTGCCACGTGCCCAATTTTATCAGGTAAATACATCTTCTCCTTTTAACCTTTAACCTGTTGTGGAGTTAAGAAACTAATATAAGAGCTTTAGTCACCCTCATTGGTTATACAAATCTGTACCATCTCGCACTCGTAATTAATAACTATAATCGGCCGGGAACATACGGTGGTGTAGATGGTGATTTATGACCAAGAAAAATGGTCATTTTATGACCAGGGGCTAATAAGCTGTCATTTTGAAAACCCGTTAGCCTATATCAAGTCTGATTACTTAGTAAAGAAACACTCAAGCCTAATGGGCATAGTTGAGCCTCCATGTTTTACGAAGAGCTTAAACACAAGACAAAGGCCAGTCTTCAAACAAGACGAAGCTCAAGCTTAAAAAAAAATGAAGTTCGATCCTCATCCAAGATGGAGAATGATCCTTACCCAAGACGGAGGATGAGCCTCATCCAAGATGGAGGACGATCCTTAACAAATGCCAACTTAACTTCATTACAATATCCGTGTTGACACATGGTATCCTATTATGGATGGTTCTACATCTAGGCCTCATAGCTCAGGGCTCCATAGTCTTAAGCACAATCAAAGCCAAAACATTAAGTTCATGACATATGAGATTCATTCAAACTTTGCAAGCGTATTCCTGACAATTTCACCCCTCAAAACTCACAAACTTATATAAGGGGACCCTCATATGGGATTAGGGTTTCTACTCTCCTCAAAGACAGACACCAAGCTTCAACTCCTTTTATGGACAACCTCACCTCATCTCTTCACTCTACGGATAATCGCCTTGCTCCGATGACTGGACAAGAGCTCACCTTGCTCTATGATTGGACAACGACTCGTCTTTCTCCTCTGACTGGACAAACGACAGCAAGCCTCAGCTTCATATCAGGGTCGGCCATATCTTGCATTTCTCCTAATAAAAAACGTCTACAATAAGGTCATGTTCGACTTCAACCAAGCTTGTGCTCTCCTCATGACACGCACAGATATAACAAGCTTCCTTGATATCTTCGCACGACTCAAGTTTTCCTCCATATTCAAATATGAGCATTCCTCCATCAAATTTACGAAAAATTTGGAGAATACTACTACATCATATGGAATGTCACATACAAAGATTGATTACGTCATAAATGGGGGATAAATTTAGGTTTTTGGTCTGGCGGTCTACAACATATGTGAGTACATCCTACTCATATAGGAAGATGATAGTCGGTTACATAATCCTTGATACATTAGTTATTACTGGATTAAAGGGGTGGGTGGGTGTGCTTATGTTATTCCTCATCCTTATCTCACCGACTAGAGATTAGGTTTTTTTAGAGCTATGAATAAACCAACTCTCGGTTATTCTAAACACGACAACAAGAACAACAACAAGTTCACAAAATAATATCTTTCTACAAAACTTTCTCTCTCCCTCTCTTAGAGATTTTTTATCTGCATTATGAACATACCTCTGCTTCTTACGGATATGAGATTGTAGATGGTCATGTTCTTCCCTGAAAAAGTCACATGTATCATCTCTAAGAATTAGAGAAAAACTAGACAGTTGAGTTACTGCACTTCATGCTACATAAACATTGATTTTAAAGTTATGTCTTTCTGGGGATGGCCATTTAATACCCTGTTTACTAATTTCATGTTTATTCGATGCTCTGGGTTTGTTTTTCCTTGTCCAAAAATGCACACGCCTTTGGATTTCCAAAGACAATTGAATAAGATATTTTCCTTTCTTTTGGAAGACTCTATTGCATTTTTCTTTCCAAATGAACCAAACTTTGGTTATAGCCAATTCTATAGAGATGTAATCTCTAGGATTTGTCAGCGAATATTTACAGATATCCACCACTAGTCATGAAAATGAACTTGTAAAAGATTAGGTATAAGAGTAACGTAAGAATAAGTGTTCAACAGTTCCTTCCTTTTCACCACAAAAAGAACATAAAAGATTAATATTATGAATTATCCCATATAGTTTAAATTGGTTGAAAGAGCATTTTGTGAACATTTCCATAAAAAGAGTTTAATTCCTTGAGACACTTCCAGCTTCCATA
Organism: Papaver atlanticum; assembly: GCA_023531105.1. Lineage (NCBI taxonomy): Eukaryota > Viridiplantae > Streptophyta > Magnoliopsida > Ranunculales > Papaveraceae > Papaver > Papaver atlanticum. The sequence continues at coordinate 2,115,338 of JAJJMB010017528.1, read as the reverse complement.
AGGATTTCCAGAATAATTCACTTAAAAGAGAGATTAGAGGTAGAGATTCCAGCCTCATTAATTTTGTTATAAATTAATTTCACTGTCAATTCTCCTATGTTAGTCAAATTCCATCTTAGATTATCCTTTTTTTCACCAATGAAAATATCTAAGAGTATGTTGATATTACAATTTCAGAAAGCATTGCATTGATGGGAGAAGTATTCCACTTTTTAGTGTCAGGATTTATCAGATCTCCTACAACTGTTAGAGAGTTATTTATTGTGTTGCGATAAACTGGGAGCTTACCTCCTAGTCCAGGTATCCAGTTGTCATCCCAAATGCTAATAATTAATCCATCTCCCACCTCACAAATATTATTTCATTTTACTAACCTTTACAAATGCATTTCCATATATAAGAACATTCATAAAGAGGTTTATCTCTTACATGAGATATTTTTTAAAAAATTTAGAGCTCATAAAATTATCCCAAATAAAGTAGGGTTCTTTTATTAGTCTCTAAGCCACTTTTGCTAACATAATTAAGTTGAATTTATGTGCATTGCTAAATCCCAAACCCCCTTTATTTAAGGCTTACAAAGATTATACCATACTTTTGGATAGTATCTCTTAGTATTGGTTCAACTTCATACCATAAATCTGTTTGTAATGCATTTATCTTATTGGTGATATTTTGGGACAAGAAAGCATCCTTTCTAAAAGTAGAGATACTAGGCAGAACTGATTTATTAAATACCATTTTACTTGACTTCGGCAACATTTACTCTTCCAACCTTGAGTTTTATGTTCTATTCTTTCTACAATTCTTTCAAAGGTTTCGATTTTTGTTTTGTCTATAAACAGGGGGGTACCTAAGTAAGAGTATTTTAGGTTAATGTGTTCAATCCTCAGAATTTTTGTCATCATTCTCTGGTGTTTGGATGAACTTTTTTAATAAAAAAGCTCCTGATTTATGAAAGTTTATTAATTGACGTGAAGCTTTACTAAACATTTCAATAGCATTTAGGAGATTCCTGAGAATGAGATCTTATTTGACAAATAAAAGGCAGTCATCAGTGAAGGAAATTTGGAAAATGGGGATACTTTTTGGTGTTAATTGACACCATGAAGAATTTTTTTGTTTTCCATAGAGAGAAGGAGACTAGAGAAGATTTCGAGTCCAAATTTGTGCACCGCCTCAAAACCGGGGTGCACATTCTGGATCTTCTTATTAGAATTTATTCGGTCAAAACCTGTTTTGTTTTCCAATAAAAACATCTTCCGTTTAAATACAAGTTTCCTTGTATCTATTTTCTCTCTCTTTGATATCACAACCGAAATCAGAATCAGTGGTTGATGGATTTAGTTTGATCAATCAACTGGAATCATCAATAAAACATAGAGAAAGATGATTAACCTATCAATCACAAATCTAAAAAAATAATCTTTATACATGAATCCTTATTCCTCCGTAGACGGTTGAGAAAATATGCTTAGGTTGGGATTTAGATTGATATCCATTACTATAAGAAAGAGCTTTGTTTGAGATTTTTATTTTATTTTAATTTCTCTTTTTAACTTACGTGGTATACCTATTACTCATCTCACCGAAAGAAATACTTTAATGAGAAAAAAAATCTTTAAAAAACAAACAAACTTAGATTGTGATTTAAATCTATAGCCATTACCTATCTCATAAGAAGAAAGAGCTTTGTTTGAGAAAAATTTCAAAAAACAGCGTAAAAAAAAATACTGCTAAAAACATTTACTTGAGACCCACTTCCGTAATTTATTTTTTATGATGAATTCCACTTCAAATGATGCGAATTACTTGAGGTCGATGAATTTCTGATTGAACGATTCCCACCTGTGTACTCCCCAGTCATCTTCAGATACCCAGCAACACACTTGGGCATGCTTATGTTTTCAATACTAGTCTCAGAATTTATCCCATAACATAAATCTGACGCAAACTCAGATGTGTCTTCTCCGCTAGAAATATCCTGAACTTCTATATCACAAAGATTTGCCTCGCTAGTTCCGGAGATTAGTTTCTTTATGATTAGTTGATGATGTTGATGATTTGAAAAAATATTATGATGATGATCATGATTTAGGGAATAAAAAAAAAGAAACTATGGATGACAAAATATGTTTCTTGTGCTGTATTATCCATTTAGTTTTCATTTTTAATTTTTGGAAAAAAAATAAGAAATGTTAAATAAATAATATTTTTTTTTTTGGTTTTGACAGAATAAAATTCCAATAAGAAGAGCCGGAATGTGCACCCCGGTTTTGAGGGGTGCACAAATTTGGACTCAAAGATTTCCATACATATTATAAATAAGTGTGGGGTAAGAGGGTCTACCTGACGAAGATTCCTACAGGAATTGAAGAAGTTACCAGGTATTCCATTAAGCAAAACTGAGATAGAAGTTGTCGAAATACATTGTTCTATAAGAGAACAAAATTCTAAGTTAAAACGAAGGATTTGAGAGTTCTGATCAGCAAATTTCAGTTTAACCTATCGAAAGCCTTAGACATATCAATCTTAACACCTACGCCTCCTGTTCTAGCTTTTTTCTTTTTAAAAAGTGAATAATTTCATAGGTTACTATGAAATTATATATGTCTAGATGAGAGGATGCCGATTGAAGTGGGGGAAACAATTTTATCCATCAAGGGTTTAATTTTATTTGCCAAAATCTTTTATATTAATTTATAAATAGTGTTGCAAAGACCTATATGCCTAAATTGACTCGGGTATTTAGGTTGTTTAACTTTTGGAATAAGAAAAATATGTACTTTGTTGATATCAGGATGTATTATTTTGCTTTAGAATTTTTTTTGAACAATTAAGGTCATCTAGGTACCTACTGTTTCCAGTTAATTTTAAAGATCTTAACTGGAAGACATATAAAGGAATCAAGTTAGTTTGTGCAGGTACTTTGAATATATTGAAGACAAGAAGATTTTTTATTGGTTTCTGATCTTTATAATTTACTTCGTACACACACGTGACCAGTTGGGATCCGACTAAGCGTTATTTATCTTTGATAGACAATTGATTGCTAGTCGTTTAGATCGAAAAACTATCATTTGGTGGTATTCTTCAGTATCCGAATCTGATAGTTTGTAAACCTATATATGGTTATCTAGATAATCTAAATCTTGGTTGATCTAACCGAACAAAGGAGTTTTTATTAAATGGAAGATCTCTTGTTTAACTCAACAATAATCTTGGATTTACTTCTTGAGATTGATAAAGCAGTTACCGAAAACAGATTAGTCATTTAAAGTTTCAGAAGACGATCCAAAGGAGTTGAGTGCTTGAAGTCTTCACAGGTAGGTGAAGCAACTTAAGATAGTGGACTTTATTTTAGGATTCACGCGCATTGGCCAGATTGGTTGTAGGCACAGGGATGCTGAGGAAACTAGGTAACCAGGGGTAGATTACTTAGTCTCAATTATATAAAGTTGGTAGTGGTCTTTGTATAGCGGCTTAATTCTGAGAGTACTCAAAACTGGACTAGGTCCCGGATTTTTCTGCATTTGTGGTTTCCTCGTTAACAAAATCTTGTGTTGTGTTATTTACTTTACTTCCGCATTATTTAGCTTGTCTTTATAATTAAAGTAAATACACTTTGTACGTTAATCAAAATACTTGAGCTGGTCCCTATAGTTAGGTTCGTTTTGAGACTTGTACTATATACCAAGTGTATACCGTGTGGTTGCTATCTTATTGACAGTACTTTTCTATATTAGATCGCGCAAGGTACAGGTCATATAGGTTGATATCGAAAAGATTATGGTGTACTTGGTACCATTGTCATTTCACTTGCACATTCCAAGCTAACAATTTTATCTATGCGTGTACTACTAGTCAAAATCTTATGATAATTTCAGGAATCATAGAATTACCTTAGTTCTCATACAAGATATAGCTAACAAGAATTGTGACGATTCCCAACAATAGAAGTAGAGAGGGTTACTAAGTGACAATTTAAAGGATTAAATCTAGCGCAATATCCTAAATCTAAAGCAATATAGAAGAGTAGCAACATAGATAAGTAAATTAAAAACAATATCTTAAAATAGAAAGTTTCAGAAAGAAAAACATGTAGCTCATCATGTCGCATTGGTGAGGGAGGTAATGAGAACATCGGGAGGTATGGTCCAGATTTCTTTTGGTGTTCTTTCAAGTTGGATCCATATTGGTCTATTTGGAGAATCGTTTCTTTGTCAGATGGAGTAGAAATAAAATTTCTGAAAAATGAAGAATTTAAAAATTCAGGATGGAAATGGGAAAAGCCGGTTCAGAGTTAATTAAAGGAGAATCAGATACATATATTTTAAATCTAGGGTTAGAGGTGCAGATAGTTGATTAAGATTTCTAACGAGAAAAGACGAGGAACAAGCAGAAATTGGGAATTCAAATGAATCCCTAACATTTTCATAAGGAGAGGAAATCTCCTATCTTAATAGAGAAAGAAAAAACAGTTTTAGTCAAATCTGGATTATGGATATCCTGAGCTAACCCGTAATAAGAAACGACTCAGACTCAATGGGTCTGAGCAGCTCAATGACTCGGTTAAGATCCGGGCTATTAAGCTGATTTATTTTAGCTACATGAATTGGAAGAATATTGAAAGTGTTAGTAGGAAATACAATTTCCAACACCGTCGAATTAAGCACTATAGTGCTTGAATTTTAGGCTAACAATTATATAAACAGAAAAAATAACAACTCCAAAGATAATAACTGGCATGACTCGCTTAATCTTGGCTTGGCTACAGATCTATACTAGATGACCACTGCTACGGTGGGACGGCCGACCGAAGAAATCGAAAATATCATTTTTCCTGACATGGCGTGAAAGTATCATTTCTCCTGACACGGTGGGAAAGTATCATTTTTTTAACACGGCACGAAAATATCATTTTTCCTGACACGACGCGAAAGTATTAAAAATATCATTTTTCCTGACACGGGGTGAAAATATCATTTTTCCTGACACGACGTGAAAATATCATTTTTCCTGACACAGGGTAAAAGTATCACTTTTCCTGAAATGGAATATTAGCCGATGCATAAACCAAAATATGGCTGCATAATGTGTTACGCATTCCTTTGTGATGGTTTGCATAATGGCTACGTATTAGTGAAAGTATCATTTTTCTTGAAACGACAGGAGTACATCGTTTTATTAGTGGCAACGGAAAATAAGTTGATGCATAAATCAAAATATGGCTACATAAAGGATTATGTATACTTAATTTGTATACATATCTGAATTTTTAATTTTTGAAAATAGATATATATTTAATAGATATATATCTATTTGATATATATATTTAATTTAGATTTGCATAATAGATATATATTTAATTTTTGAAAATTGTGCCTAAAATGATAAACATATCTGAATTTTTCGTAAAAACTCTAAATTTGATATTGTTGTTTGTACTCATTGCGTAGATTTTTTTAAAACCTTTCCAACGAGATAAAATTTGTAAAAATCCAAGGCACGGATTTTTAGATATGTTATATTAAAGTTTGGTTGCCAATTATATCCTCTATAAAAATAGGATACACAGGGAGTTATACTAATTGGACTAAAAGGGAGGGACAAGTTAGTCTTTTCATTGTTGATTGAATTTTTTTGGTTGCAAACACCAAAAATCTTTTTGTGTCAAATTGGAAAAAAAATCATGTTTCACATTGACACAAAATCACCATATATAGAGTCCTTCCTCGCTTCGGTCGATCGGCCTAACTATAGCCAAGAAATGTTTGGCCATAGTGCACGCTTTAGAGCGCTGTTTGCTAAAGCCTTCACATATTCCAATTTTGACCCTTCGGAACAAATATTCCACAGATTACTTACCACCAAAATAAAATGACTATTACCACATTTCAGTATTTCAATTTCTACACTCATTTGTAATTGGGATTCAGTGATTCATTGATCCTATCCTCAGTCTCTTGTCACTGTTTGAGTAACTGGAGCTTATTTTTATAAAATTTGCCCTTTTCTGTCAGAAAAAAATAATTTTTTTTACCACATTACACCAAGTTTTCTGTCAAACCATGACAGAATTTTTGATTTGTGATTATTTAGATTTGTGATTCATAAATACTCATCAAACGCCACCAACAAACCGGACAATCAAAAACAAAACCAAGAAAAGAGAACAGACTCATTCAAGGCCATCACTCTAGGCGATTGAATTTTGAACAATAAAGACACCAGAAAGCATGAAATACATCAAACTACATTTGGTAAAAGAATTCGGTATTTTGTTGTACTCTTTTCATATTCATTATTCGGACCTTTGGATCAACGCAAGCAAGAAATCCTTGAAGTTTCCACTGGTTAGCTCTTCAATTTTACTCAAAAACTGAACTCCGTACAAGTTAGCATACTGTTCTTTGATCTCTTTCATGTCGGTGTCAGCTCGAGTTACTATGACACGGGTTAGACCTTCTTTTGTGTTCTCATTGGCGCCAATTGCTAAGGCCATGTCCAGTACCTACATTTCAACATGCATGTAAAAATGAAATTGTATGCATCTAAGAACAAAAATAAAAAAGAAAGAGATTTCCATACAATTATACCTTGGCGAAATACATCTGAGGAGAAGTAAGACAAAGAACGGCTTCTTTCAAGCTCGATTCATCATGTAGATCCTGTTAAAATCCCCATGAAATTATTCCATCATTAAGTTTTAAACTCAAAGGAGAATGAATGTGTATTTGAATAAAAATGGTAAGCAGGATCATCCTAATATACCTCATGGATGTCGTTACCGTATAGTTCCTTGTAATGGTCGAAAACAATCTTAAGATGAGCTTTGCTTCTTGTTGAAAGTATCACTACAACTTCATCATCCTCAATGGGGTTCCTGTCCACATTCTTAATGGCTTCTCCAAGGATTTTGGCCTCTGATTTGGCTATCGCATCATTCACCTTTGCACCCTCGTACCGGTAAGCACTCACCAGCGCTACCAATAGCTGTAGAAATTGTCAAAATTCAGCATATTAAGCTATGAAATGTGAAACTATCCAAAGCTGATACTACAAATCAGTTTATTGGTTGTGTAACCTTAAAAATTGAATTACACGTACCTTTCGGTTTTTGTTATTGATGTGGTAGGCTACATCTTCCTCGATGGAATGGTCAAAAAGAGAATGGTAAGCCCTCCTTGCCCCCAAAAGCTCTTCTGATGATCTAGTGCAAGCTATCTCAATGAGTACATTGTATGAGTGGGCACCCTTGCTCAATGCATCCCTTACTAGCCTTGCATCTCTTTCCCACGCATGCATTGTCCATAGCACAATAGCTTTCTGTTTGTGTATTTATTAAACCAAAACATTATAGTACTACATTGATTTTTGAAAGTTTCAATTCAAAATAATGCGCGCCATTTGAACGTAAAGGACTAGAAATGAGCAAAACTAAGATACTGGAACTGGAATGGGCTTAGAATTGTCCAATTTGACTTTCGGGCCTTTAATGTCTCATTCCGCCTCATAGTGAGCCCTTCTATATTCATTTACTATTTCACATTTTAACTACACTGTACACTGTACAGCTAAGATGAAATGGTCTAGTTGTGTGGGAAACTGGGAATCGGGATCCAACTAAAAGGGTTGACAAATAATTAACACTTTCATTAATTAGAATTTAGAAACTAGAACATACCCAGAGAAGAAAAAAAATTATAAAAAAAAAAAGGAAAAAAAAAAGGGAAAATGCGTAGTACCTTGAAGCGTGCGAATTCATGTTCGAGAGTGGCGATGTAATTCTGATCCCATTTCTCAAAGTCACGATGATCCTCTTGAAACAAATTAGGGCATCCTTTTCTGAATGATTTCTTTTCTTCTGGATGCCATTTACCTAGTATTGAGATTATTGACTTTTCATCCACTCCAAATCCTGCGAGGAATTAAAACTAACTCTGATTAATTCAATATCACAACAATAAAATTAAAGGATTATTTGAATTCTTAAGAAAAATGAGACTGAATTTCCTTTCGGTATACTTGGTCTGTAGCTGAACAAATTCTTGTTTGGAAAATTTCCATGAATTAACAAAACGTAACATAAAAAGATAAATAAGGAAACGAAAGAACCTGAGAAAGCCTTTGTGAGAACCCCAATCTCATCAGCCATATCGAGCTAAAATGTATTTTCTCTCTGTGTTTGGGTTTGAGATATGTTTGTATTTGAAGCTAGTTTTATACATAGATCATCGAGGGTATTTCCGGGTAAAAACTTTCCGTTTCTAACTAAGTAAATTGTCCCCTTCCCCACACCAATCAGTTTCTTTCTTGTCAGTGTTTATGATGTAACGTTGCATAAACTTTTTTTTTTTTTGAAAGGTAGTTGCATAAACTTAATAGCGATAATAGCTATCGTTTTAGACGAGCGTTGAATGAATTAGAGAAACTGGTTAAGACCATAATGGTCGCAGTGGCGTTATTAATCACGGCTGGTAAAACCAGAGTCTTTGTGGTAATTCTGCTTTTTATATTTTGTCCTTTCTGCCTAAAGAAAAATAATTATCTCTAAGCTCATTAGAAAAATGTTCTATCATGTGATTCATGCATATTAGGTGATGTTAAGAATAAACAACCATCCATCTATAATTCTACAGATGTAGGAAGTGCGACATGCGCATCACTTGTAACGATTTGTTTAGCTAAGATTCAATAATTATTTGTCCAATCTGCAAAATAATGCCATAATAATGCCAGTAGTTTTCAATAAAAATAAAATAAAAATAATGCCAGTTGTGAACGATAGCCAAACCCATGCATTTTCATCACCCATCTGGCATTGTCACTAATGTTCCTACCTAACTGATTAATATTTTAGCTGGAGGAGATCTTGCCAAGATGATACTCTTTTATTTACAACGTTTATAATCGTGTGATCATGAAGTTTTGACTGAATTATGCGCTGCAACACGTTTATAATCGATTGATCATGAAGTTTTGAGTGAATTATGCGTACCGACTGGAGCAGGATTGAAAATCTGGGTGGAGTAAAACGGTATCGTGAGGTGATCAAATTTCTAGGAGGACATTTTATTTTTTTCCATATTATAGAATTTTTTTTGCATTTTTTATCTAGTAGAATCATTGCATATAGGTGGATGTGATGATACTTGCTAAAACACTTGAAAAGTAAAACAATTTGTCCAAATTAATTAAGTGAATCAAATAAATAGCGTTCATAATTTTCAATGGTTGGTGTTGTGATGGTTAATTACCATGAAAATAAATAAATTTTGGGCCATATTTAGAATTTTGGGGGCGGCTGAAGCACCCTCAACCCACTCCTTAGTTCCGTCATTGGTTATACATTACGGTTCTTTGGTCTACCCAATAAAAAAAAGCATGCTAGCTCGTAAAATTATGAAAGTCAAGTGGCTTCCTCCTCTTTATGGATAAATAAAACTTAGTGTGGATGGTAGCCTGGGAATACAAGGCTGGTTGAATGTTTATGACGTAATTGGTCTGGGTGTGACTCTATGATCACTACCTTCGTCCAAGTTATACACGAGGAATTTCAAATATCTTAGGTTAAGGAAAAAAATTCTGATTTCATAACTTCTTGTTCTTTTCTTTAGTTTGTTCTTGACCTATTCTCAATAACAGATAATGATACTTATGCATCATAAATAAGGGAATATATGTAAAAACCCACATTGGAATTAGAATTCTACCTATCTAATTCGACAAGTTAAATCAAAAATTCCGCCCATGTAATTTGGACGGAGGGAGAAATATTTTGGCACCAAATACTTTAGAGGTTTCGTATTTTATAGAAGAAATTCTTGGAGTTTCTTAATACTATTAAGCGAAGATTTTAATCCACTAGGCAAAGATGTTTTATCCATATTAGATTTGGCTAATACCTTTTTTCTTTTTTCTTGCTTTTGGAGGTTGCCTCTTGTCCCCTCATATGTTTTATTTAGTTTGATCAATAACTTGGCCTCCTAATGTCTTGAGCACTCTTTTGATTGACCAGCTTATTACATGTTGAATCAGAAACAGTAAGATTCTCTTCATCAACAGAAATGATCTCAATCAATCTCAGCAATACAGACAAAGAGTTTATATATATACTCTCCAGACATATACGTACAACCACAAATAAACTAACCACCAGATGACTGACACGTACGCAAGATGACACATACTGACTGTTACAGTTATAACAAGAAAATGATTAGAGGGTCAAACTTGGAGAAGCAGATCTTGTCATTGAAAGATGAAAACTTCCACGAAAAGTGGGATGAAAAACTTTTCTTCCTCTATAATTCGGACTATGTCCTCCTCTCATCATTTATGAGAACCATGAAAGTTATGTTGCAATGTTGGGGGTATAGTGTTGATTATAGCCTCTGGAACAAGAAAAACCTTATTTTATGAATCTGCAATTGGAGATTTGAATCTGGATTTTATTGTAATTTTTTCACTTAGAAGAATATTATGCAACTCAACACTTGTAACAGGTGGATATCTAATTCTTATGGAGGTAGGAAAGCATCAACGGATGAGCTCTGTAATACCCCGATATTCGGCAGTGGTTGGCCGAATGGATTATAAGTAATGACTTGTCCTTTCCTAACACCGAGGCCTGATGGGTTCACTTGACTGAGTTGTGAGAAAAAACTTCTCAGTTAAGCGTGCTCGGCTGGGAGTAGTCACAAGATGGGTGACCCTCCCGGGAAGCTGCCGCTGGATGACCGCAGTAGTGCCGCTTAAAATCCCACACTGCTGGATAACCGCAGTGGGTAAGTGGGAACAATATCGGTGTTAGTTGGGATACAACTAGGGGTCGTTCGCTTGTTCAAGGGTAGGGGAGTATGCTGGGTGATTATGCCAGATACTGCTCTCACGGGAGACAAGGAACGTCTACATTATACCGAGGCCTTTTCGGCACAATTGGCTCCAAAGATGGTAGAAAACTCTGCAATTAAGCGTGCTCGGGCGGGAGTAATCCAGGGATGGGTGACCATCCAGGAAGTTTCTACAGGATTACCGCAGCGATGCCCGTTGAAAACCCCACACTGCCGGATGACCGCAGTGGCTAAGTTGGGACAATATCGGTGGAGGGACGGGTCATTACAAGCTCAATCCAGAAAGAGTATTGACCACAATTTCACTATCACTTAAAATTGAACCAACAACTTTCTTGGTTTCATTAAGATAAGTAATGATTGAGTAATCTTCAACTTGAAACATTGAAGTTTGGTACGGAGCTACATAGTGCGAGTATCCGAAACTTGAGAAAATGTTGCTTCCGTACTATGCCATAACTAATAAGAAGATATAGACTCATGCAAAATAAGGAATAACTGAATCTGCCAGACTTGAGTTGAGACAGAGAATAGTGGTAGAATCTTCATTTTTCCACAAAATGAATGCAAGATTGACAATGTTATTATTGGTACTGTGACAAGAAGTAAATTCTTCCGGATATTCCTTTGCACCAATGATGTAATCAGTAACACGAAATTATTTAAGAAGAGCAAGAATTAGTGATTTCCAATTTAGATAACTATCTCTTTTAACTTAAAAGTGGTGATACTTGTTAACTGAGTTAGTTGGACTTTAGCAATTAAATGGTTTCCATTAGTAACAAGTATATCAAGAAACTTGAAAAACAAAATGTGATCAAGAGATTTACAAAAAAAGACCAAGAAAATGAGATCTAGAATTTGCTAGAAAAAGATTGAGCAAGATCGAGTGAATCTCATAAAAAAAAGAAGTAATGAGATTGTTGATAATGAAAAACACTCGAAAGAATCAACAGAGATTGATCTCAAAGAAGAAGAAAAACTCCATTCATAAAGTGAAGAAACATTGATCGAGTTTGCTCTGATACCAAGATAACAATAAAGATTTTCTTCATGAACAAAAATGATCTCAATAAATTTCAGATTTACAGACGAAGAGTTTATATACTCTCCAGACAGACACTCACAACCACAAACAAACTAACACCAGATGAATGACACGTGCACAAGTTGACATAGACTGACAGTGACAGTTATAACAAGAAAATAATCAAAGTGTAAATAGGTGTAACTGTTAGAATCAGACTAAAAATAAGGGGGTACCAAGTACACCACCAAATTTTTCGTTTGGGAACCTGTATGGAAAAAACCTTAATACTATTCCAAGTAGACCAACTTAATGATCCTTGAACAAAATTGTATAAATAGTTTATATATATTTCTCTTACAATCTGAATGTTACAGACAAGGAGTCCGTGAACCTGATATAACCATAAGAGTACTTGGACAATTCCAAAGATCAATATCCAAGTTCAATCGAGTTGTATCCAAATAACCGAATCGGAATTCCGCCAAGTATGGAACTTGTTATCTATCTTTCAAGATACGAATTCCACAAGAACAAGTTCTTATAATCAATCACAATCAAGATGGATGTATCTACTACGATTGATTACATACTATTTGTGATAATCCTATTATAAAGATAAACAATATAATGCGAAAAAGGAAAAACACAAGACACCAGAAGTTTTGTTAACGAGGAAACAACAATTGCCGAAAAACTCCGGGACCTTGTTCAGGTTTGAACACAGAACTATATTAACCCGCTACAGACACTAGCCTACTATCAGAACTTCGGACTTGGAATTTAGTTGAGATCGAATCTACCCTCAAAGGGATTCAGTTACAGTCGCACTCTTTACGTCTCTTGAACCTCGCAAGGTTCTATGCAATTGATTCCCTTAGCTGACATCCTTTACAACCTAAAAGTTGCTTCAACCTAAGTGAAGACTTTTGATACCAATCTGCCTCTAACAGATAAGCCTATTTGAAATCCGTTTATATCTAGATCAAGATGGGGAAATCTGTTTGCAGTACCAAAGCTAGTAAACCTCACAACTCCGGTACTTATGACTCCCGAAGAGCAACCTAGATTATTAACCACCTCACAAGAACAATCTTATACGAGTACAATTAAGAATCGTTATCATATATCTATCTTGTGGAATCACAAAGCCTGGACGAAGAGAAATTTGTGATTTCTATCTATCTCGCCTGAAAGAGATAACGAAAACCTTGATAACAGAAAAGCAAGATCAGGATACACGAACAATCAAGGTAAAAGATAGTCTGACCTTGCTTCACGAATCCCTAAGTGAAGTCTTTAAGTCGTTAACCTAATTATGTTTCTCAGAGGAAACCTACGTTAATAGAGGGAGATTCTAGTATACAACTAGGACACGCTAAAGTGTCAGGGATTGAATTTCCCGGTTGTTTGAGTCTCTCTATTTAAAGACTTTCAAGATCGAAGATCGCTTAAGATTCAAGCTAATGTAGCTTGGGAATCAAGCAAGCACTTCTTTATTTAAATGAAACACTGGTTAGGGTTTCACGTAAGCATGTGAGAAATTCGACTTGAAATCACATAGTAAAATATACAGTATGGTCAGTCGTAATCGAACCGTGTATAATGATAGTTCATGGTCGATTAACCATTTGAACCATAAGCTTAGCCATATTCATTCAACACTTTAGAATTTAATCTCGATGCACAATCATAAGTGATTAAGTGATCAAATATGTCTTAGAGGTGTTTTCGAGAGTTAATCAAATGCCAAACGTATCGTAGAAAATAGTTTGAATGCATCTGAAAATATTCAGCAGGGATGGTATGTGTACCAACCCAATTCGTGAACTCAGACTGCGAAGGTACGTGTACCCTTAAGGGAATTTTCTGGACAGACTATTTTGGTACGCATACTGGGTACGTGTACCGTAAGTCAGTTTCCGAACTCAAACTATTTTGGTATGTGCACTGGCTACGTGTACCATAAGCCAATTCACGAACTCAAGCTGTTTTGGTATGCGTACTGGGTACGTGTACCATGAGACGTTACTGAACTAGAGATACGCCGGTACGCGTACTGGGTATGCGTACCACTGATCTGGAACTAATACAGTTACGCCGGTACGTATACTGAATACGTGTATCGTCCTGTATCCAGATTTTTAGTAGTTCTATATCTCTCTTTTAATCAATTCAAAACATTCCAAAATGACATCAATGACGAATATCATTGCTCGGGTTATTTTCAAATGATCAACTTGAATCATAACTTAGTTCTCAAACAATAAATTGTTCTTAACTAAATTCATCAAGTATATGAATGGTTATTGCTTGAATCATATTTCGAGATTTCAACAAGACTAGCTTAACTCGAAACTTCTTCTATGCAATGTTTAAAGTCCACGTAGTCATACGACTTAGTCTCATAAAGATAGAATGGTGATCATGTGAGTAGATAGATTGGTTCAGTCTTCACATACCTTTTGTTGATGAAGTTCTCCAAATGTCTTCGGTTGATCTCCGTCTTCAATAAGTGATTCAGTGATGTTTGATACTCCACTACACACTTTTAATCCTAATTCGAGACTTAACTAAATGTAGACTAGAAATCAAGAGTTTTGTGGGGCTAAATTTGACAACAAGCTTGAATTAGTAAAACTTACGGGTTCGACCGAGCGGTGCTCTAACACAAACAAACGACCGACAATGTGCCACAAAAAAGACTTATAAGTTAGCCCATTATGCAGTAGCAGAACCAGAAATAACAACAAAGGGGGTAAAGAAAAAAGTAGATTTTAGTGGACTAAATATAAAATTTTAGGTAGACTAAATACAAAATATTAGAGAAGAATAAGTATTTTTTTAATGGTTTTGATGATTTTGAAAGGGACTAGAATCGGGTTAGTCGACTCTTAGCTCCGCCCTGCCATTATGACAAAACCAGGGTCGGAGCCAGCCATTGCAAGGGTGTGCATTTGCACCCCTATCCAGCTGACTCCAAAGCCTAATTTAAAGGCCAATAATAAAAAAAAAAAGGTTATCTACAAGCCTAATTTTGCTTTTTGCACCACTAAATTTTTTGTTTGCAACCCTAGAGTAATTTTTGCACCCCATTAGAGAAATTTTGGCTCCGCCCCTGGACAAAACACTATTCTCCGGCGGTAGCCGACGGCTCACATGTCATGATGGTCATGCTGGAGACAGAATTCGAGCAACAGCTAACAGCCTAGCACGATGTAAATCAAAACAAAATCATAGTCTCTTCTTCTGCTTAGTTTTTATTTGGCTTTTCGATAGGAAGGCTTTATTTTTTCTGAACGAGGCTCGCATGATGTGTAGGAAATTATAGTGTAAGGACACGTAATAATTGACATGATAGTTTATTAGACATGCGAATCACATTCTCAAGTCAACTTCAATAATTCTTCAATCCTTTACTTATATATTATGTAGTTATAGAATCGTAGATAGGTGGTTCCTTCCCTTATCGCCATTATTGTTCAATAATGAAAATCTTCCCATGTGATACCCGTTTCAGTGTTTGGATAATGTTTGCGAGCAGAGCCAGCCGGATATGTATACACGATCGATGTGATTAGCACCAAAAAAATGTACTGTCCTCAATTGTTAGTTAAAAACCCAAAGACTTGAATTTAGTAATCAACTCAGATACATGACATTCTGTCTCTTTTTTAAGAAATATATAAAATATGTATATTTTCTGCGATTTCTTTGTAGCAGATTCACCATTAATCTTGGGTAGAACTTGAGACTTGAAAAAGCGGTTTCACAATAGCAATCTAGAATTGGGACCCAACGGCAATCTCTAAGTTTGAAAGGGTATTTATATCAGAATAAATGTTAATTACAATGCTGATTTATTAAGTAAGACAAAGACAAATTCATTTTTCAAAACGAAACTGAAGAAGCCAAAGGTATGATGAAAAGAAATGCAATAATATTTGACCAAAATTTTTATTTTTCCTCATTTCATATAATCTTATGTTACTTGATTTTTGGTTTTTATCCCAGCAATTCAAATTTCTGCTTCTTTGATTGATTCAGTGCTTAATTTTATGTTTATTTACCTGTGTATGTTTTTTCCTTCCTTCATATTGATCTCATTACTGAAAGAATTATCATAATTTGAAGAAAAAGAAACAGAAGAAGAATAAGAAATTAATGGGTTCGGTCAGAATTCCAGAAGTAGTTCCATCTCCAATCCAAGATAGTGAAAGACTAAATAAAGCATTCCAAGGTTCGTCGTCTCTCTAGAAAAAATCTTATGTTTATCCAAATTTGTACTTTTTTTGTCAGTGGTGATGACGATGATCACAATAGTATTTTGTTTTGATAATGGTTATTGAAATGTTGGGTGCAGGGTGGGGAACTGATGAGAAAGCTGTTGTATGGGTATTGGGACATAGAAATGCTGAGCAAAGAAAGAAGATCAGAGAAACTTACCAACAAATTTACAAAGAATCTCTCCTTGATCGTCTCAAATCTGAACTATCCGGAGATTTCGAGGTATTACTGTTATTACTTTATCCCTCTGGTTCTATGGTAATTCATCTGGTTTGACCCCTATATCCCGTCAGGTTCTAACCTCTCTAAGTCATGTAGAAACCATCCAAAGCATATAACAAAATATCAACTTAACAACATTCACCCAAAATTTTATTAGCTAGCAAAAAAGAACCCGTACAGCTTTTTCATACATGTAATCTTACTATTTACTGGTTTGAAATCGAACATTTTTCTAAATCGGCTTCCGACGGCCAGGGCTCAAAGTTAAGGTTCTTAAAATCTGCCTGTACTTTGTCGCGATACCTGTGAACACACTCTTAATGTTTAAATTTATGTTATAAAAAACAACAGTATGCAGTGATACAATGGATGTTGGATCCAGCTGAACGGGATGCAAAGCTGATAAGGAAGTCTTTGGAAGGATTGAAGAAGAAAAAGAGTGCCAAAGAATTTGAAGTGCTTGTAGAGACGACATGTTCGTATTCTCCTCATCATCTGATGGCCGTAAGGCAATGTTATTGCTCACTCTTTGATTGCTCTCTGGAAGAAGATATATTTTCCAATGTCTCCTTACCATCTCTTAAAAAGGTGAATCCTGAATAGTTCACTAAAATATTTCTGACCTGTGTTTCTAAATAAGTGTTTAAAAACCATAGGCCTCCAATTGTGTAAAAGATGAACTGCCATGGTCCTAGGACCTTAGTTCAATTTTTCTTCTTGGTGCTCAGCTTAGTTAGTTCCATATTACAGTATAATTACTAAACCCCGTTCTCATGTTTTCATTCATTTAAGACGTCAAATGGGTACGTAGAAGCTAAGACAGCCAACATATTAACTCGGGTGATTATTTTTCGGTTTGTTGTGTGATATATAGCTTCTGGTAGGCTTGGTTAGCTCCTATAGATATGATGGAGAACTGGTTGACGAAAGCTTGGCAAAGGTAGAGGCATCTTTGCTTCGTGATGCAATTGAAAATAAGCAGTTGGATCATGATAATATGGTGTTGATACTTAGTACAAGGAATGTATCTCAACTCAAAGCGGTTTTCGAGTGTTACTATCAAAACTATGGGAATCCAATTGACCAGGTATCCTGACAAATTGATTTATTGTTAATTACCTGATCAAGTTCATGAAAAGAAAGTTTAAGTAACTCAACAAAATGAGTTCAATTATCTGCCAAATAAGTGAGTTTTCGCCTTTCGGTTTTTATTGCATCTGTTTTTGTTTCTGGTAATGGATTTGCAGGACATTAAGAACTGCGGCACTAGTGACCTAGAGCTAACATTGGAATTGGTGGTTCAATGCATCCAGGCACCAGAAAAACACTTCGCAGAGGTGAATGGTTCTTCTTGTTAGAGTTTATATCTATTTGAAACGAGTCATCGTCTTCTTACATGTGTGAATCATGATGATCAGGTTATGCATGCCTCAATGGCCGGGTTCGGAACAGACGAAGAGTCACTGACAAGAGCAATTGTAAGCAGAGCTGAAATCGACATGATGAAGGTCAGAGGTGAATATTTTAATATGTACAACACTAGTCTCGACAATGCCGTTGCTGACGACACGTCTGGAGATTATAAGGACTTCTTGATGACTTTGTTTGGTGCAAGAATCTGAAGATTGTTTGTACTTTTACTGTCTCTGGATCCAATTTATTAATATTGCGTTAAACTTGATGGGTAAAGCTATGAATGGTTGCTGTGGTTGTGGTTTCTAGTTAAAACTTTGTGAATTGAACTCAAGTTGTGTGCTTTCAAATTCCTATACCTACAGGTTGTACATAAATCATGCATTTCAGAACAAGGTTTATAGATCTCGTTACCATTTATTGTCCTTCGCCTGCACTGCTAATTGTGCACTGACTAAAATAACCGGGTAGTGTCCATCATCCAATGTGAAATGCCAAGGACAAATAGCCCGCATGAAATTTGGTACCCCTCTGCATTGGTAATTTGCAACTTAGCAACTCCAGATATACCTTTCCTATCCTGTATACATCGAAACCGAAACCGAAACCGAAACCCTTTTTCCAGTAGCAAGTACCAGGTAGGGCAGAGATAATATCTCGTAAAGATCTTATCTCCAAAATATGGCTAAGTTTCTATGCCCGGCTCGCCAACCAAAGCAACCTGTACAGAGACAGTAGTAAATCCTTGGCACATTCCGTGCCGCGGGTGGAACAGGGAGTGGGCACACTATCTTAGTAGGGTTTACACATTCGCGACCATTAAAATAGCATACCCACTATATCCCTGCCCAGGGCTTGCACGGCTACAGGGAGGAGTCCCCCCTTTCACAATCCTGCTGCCTGCATAACTATAGGAGGGAGTCCCTCCCTTCACAATATGTTAGGATGATTTCACATGTTCACTGTTTCAAGGGGCAATAATCGATATCTTTTCGACAGATAGGCACTCGTGAAGAGGTAGTCGGGCTTGTTGTCGCCGCGTGGAACGGGGAGTCAACTAGCACCGAAGACCAAACACCACTCATACGCCAACACGTATTGTCCATTAAGGAACGACCGTCTCCAGTAGAACAAGCCAGCCAAGCTTTTAAGACCAGGCGAGCACGAGCACCAGGAACAAGTAGTTTCAAGCGGGCACGCTGTGCGCGAAAACTTAAACCGCTACACTAAGCGTAGAAATTTCTACCAAGTTACTTGCCCATCCAATTGTGAAGCCTCTAATCCCGAGTTGGCTATGTACCAATGAAGTGGAATAGCAACCAATGAGCCTGACCTATTTTCATTTCAAAGAGGAACTTAGCAGCTACTAGCCACTTAAACAGAGGAACAGTTCTGTATAGATTCAACGAAACCGTTAAATGTATTTTCGTTCTACCAAGTTAAATGTATTTTCTTTGGACACTTTGGACAATCCCGCCATATCCAACGAAACCGTTAAATGTATTTTCTTTCTACCAAGTTAGATAACACTCTAACGAACTAAAGGTTTGAGTAATAAAAAGCTACGTGAAGGACAAAAGTGAAACCAGTTCAAGATGAATCCAAACTATACAACCCTCCAACTTGGTGCAATCTGCATGAAAGAACCATGACTTCCCCAACTTTAGATGGGAGGATTAACTTTGATCCGCTGTCCACTTTGTAATTTGTATCATGTCTAAACCCTAACGTGGAAAGAACTCTGAATCCGGATCTGAAAGCAGTAAGATATTGCAGTGGATACCAGGTCTACTATTGTCTCCGCGAAATAAATCTATAAATGAACTCCAAGAGATCCAACACCACATTAGTTGTGGCAGAACCTTCCTTCCATTATTTCATCTCTCCAACACTGATTTTGTCTTCCCCTTTATACTCTATCCTAATGATAATAGGTCATTTCACTTGAAACTTTCTAATACAGAACATCCATTAGAAGGGGGGGAAAAATGAGATCTTGCAAAACCGATATTTCCAACAAGGATAGCAAAATTAACACTGCATTGCAACAGTCTAACTACAGATACTTCCATGAAATTGCCAAGATCATAGAACCTTTCGTCAACCTTTATTTAAAACATTCAGACTGACAAATCAAAGAGTGACCATCATAAAATAACTACAAGTTCAAAGGTTGACCTAGGTGATTAGAGTGAGGATATTGTTATGCACAGCAGAAAATATATTGTGGGCTTGAACTGTATCATTTCTTACGTCCCACTGCATGGGTTTAACCATATTATCTTTTACGTGCCACTGCTGCAGCAATACCACCAGCCAAAAGCCCAACCGCAGTTGCAGCGATGCCAATGCCAATCACACCATCTGCATTCATTTCAAGAAATCTTAGAAAATGTTGAATAGTTTAAATGGTAACACTTTATATAAGCTCTCCCAAAGTTACAATAAACAGTAAGAACACTCACCTTTAGCTATTCGATCTTCAACTGTTTTCTTCAGGCTCAAAGCTTGCCTAAAATCTGGTGCAATCTACAAATAAAAACTGATCAGTTAGGACATAATTCTGTAGGCTCTCGCTTATGTACACTTAGGTACTAAATATGCATTGAAACATGGCGCACCTAGTTCTATAAAATTTACACCGACACACTAAGGAAAGATGATCAAGATTAACTGAAATCTTCCAAAGAAAACGCCACAATATATACACTATAAAACAACTTCCAGAGTCTACACGTCACAGTATAATTCCGCAGACAATTCTATTTCAAAGCAATAGAAGATTTATTGCAACTAGAGGCAATAGTGTCAAAATGCTTGCTCCATTCACAGAATATGGTGCATATATAAGCCCTCCCAAAGAGAAACTGTCGACCTTAAGCTTTACATGACAAATGCAGAGCTTAACAAAAGTAGTTTGCTGGGGTCACTCTGCCACATTATAGAGATGTGCAGGAAAATATGCAATGCCATTGGTCTTATCTTTTAAAAGGATAGTCAAAGGAAGAATAATTATATTCATACCCACCAAAGTTCTGGAGAAAGCATTACAGATAAAGATATTTTTCAGGCAGAAGTTTGTTATTTTAGTCCTCAAAACTACTAATCAATAACATGAAGAGGAGATCAAACCTCCAAACATCGATCCAAGAGCTGCCTACTCTTTGAATAGTCACCACTTCTGTAATATCCAACTGAGAGAAGATAAAGCTTCTCCCTCTTCTGAAGTGGAGTAAGTGCACCAGCCAGAGAAGCTACAAAAACGAAGTTTCAGTATTAGCCAGGTGTCGAGCATTGGATGTTAGAAAATAGCTAGAAAATGTGCAATTCTGCACATATTTTAGCATATAAAATTCAGCAATTCACATCTGACACTGACAAAATTGCAACTGAGATTTTCTCATCTCACCTTCAAGCATCGCTATTCCACGCTGGACATCTTCTGGCTGTCTTGAGTGGACAAGAGCCCAGGATAACCTCATGATGCTTTCATTCTTAGCACCATCTGAAGTATCATTTCCATTTTCTGCGATTTCTCTCTCACAACCCTGTGAACGCATAAGAAAGGTTAGAATACCAAAAGAATCTGGACCACAGTATCCTACTTGTTCAGCTCAACATTCTAACCATATTGGTAGAACGGTTGGACATAAAAGAGAAAACTGCTTTTCTCTTTTGAAGTTCTGGTCAGAACTGGCGTGGTAGCAAATCAGGATGAACCAAATTTCAGAACAAACAGGCTACTGAGAGTGGAGCAAAATTTCTTAAAGTAGAATACACTACTATACTCTTAGCTTAACGTCCACAATTAACAAGAATTGCTATGTGCTGTAGATTTCCAAATCATGGAGCGAACAGTGGCAGACTGCAACAGTTACCAGTGTACTGATGATTAAAGGGTCGAAACAAGGTTGATGTGTTTAAAAATGTTCAGGAGGCTTCTTTTAACTGCAATAAAACTCGACGATGTGGAGTTTACTGTGACAAAACTTGAAGGTATACCTGAGTACCAGATTTATTGTAGTTTACTGTTATCAAGTGCAACCGATATTTAAAATCATAAGCCAAAAGAAAACAATCATATGAAGCAGTACTGGGGTAAATATAATTATTTATTTCAACCCTAAATGAAGCCAACTTCGAACAATGGCTCAGTACCCAGATCTCTCTTGCTAAGGCCCAAGAAAGTTCACCTACACATTAAAGCTACAGGGCACTTTTGTACACTATCTGGTCAAGGAATTCCTAGGACAGAAGTGCCCAAGGGTGAAAGACCTTATAAAATGAGGGGAAATGCTTCACGTTGATACTTCTATCATATCAGAATATAGCCTACCATCGTTCTAGATGGAAATAAAAGAATATGCTTCGCATCTTCAGAGCATGCGTAATAACAAGAGAGGATACTGTATTCTCCAAAAGAATCGAGGTGGAAATCCCATATCAAGAATAGAGTCATCTTGTTAAGATAAAACAATTCTGCCCAAAGATTCTGGTAAAAGGATCATCAGAAATGATTGCATGTATAATAGCTCAATAGGCATATGAAAGTTTGAAGTTAAAATAGATATTTGAACTTGGTATCTACTCATACATGAAAACAACTGCCTACCATTAAAAGGAAGTAGAATCTATATTCACACCTTGACATAAACAAGACACTAAATGACATGTGAAATCAGCCATTCGGCCCGAATCTATATTTAATACTTCAAAGAGTGGTTGACATGCAGCTTTTCAAAGAAAGATATCTTAGTTAAATGATACTTGATGATAAATTTAAGCTTCATTGGGATGAATTCAACTGCTACAGTTGGGTTTTTATCGGACACTTATAGAAAGAATTTTACAAGCTCAATCTAATTACACTTTCAAAATCCTAAAAAGTATCATGAGAAATCAGATGGTTGGAGAACATCAAACTAATTTTTTTTCAGATGCGATAAAATACACCAAGACCATCCCCAATTGAACAACACAGAATATTATCATATCAATATAGGGTTTCCAGAGGTGCAAACTACCAAAGTATTCATGGTTTATGGTCTTAAATTAATTGAATCATAGCACCATACTCATCAGAACCACTTTTGAGGTTTTTAAACAATTTGGTTAAACCCTAACAAAATAAAAACCTCAGCAGTTACAATTCTCATCAGAGATTCAGATAAAACGTTAATTCCATCATAAATACTGAGCATAGATGTATGAAAATGAAGAAGAAAGATTAAAATAGAGATAACAAAAGGAAAACCCTAAAATCAAGAAATAAGCAATCAACTCTGATTGATTGAAACTCGGATTCGAAAAACTTACAAGAATGATATCATGATCACACCATGGAATCTGATCTCCACCACTGAAAAATGAGCCAATCGATTCGAAAAAGTTTGAGATCTTAGCTTCCATGACCGCTAAGTTTTCTTCTTCTTCAAGCAGCGAGAAAAGACTAGAGAGAGATTTCGAAAGAGAGGCAGATTAATTTGGTTTTATTTCCGTGACTCGCATATAAATGGACCTGGCGAATATGTTGAAGGGTCAACGAAATGAAAATGTTGACGACGTCGATACACGTGGAAACTTGGCAGCTAAGTTTTTCCATTTCTTTTTAACGGCGAAATACCGAGTCGATAAAGGTGCGACAGTACCCATCTCAAATATATTTCTCGCTCCCTCAAAAAAAATATATAATAATAAATAAATAATATATATATATATATACTTCTCACTGCTGCAGGATAGGCGCAGGGGAGTATCTATTCAATTTGGAAATAACGGTTTTCTCTCTCCTCTCTCTCTTCCCCTTCTTTGAATTTTCTGTTCCAAAAATGAATAGCGAGTAATCTTCTTGTGTGATTCTTCCTTAGCTTGGAGGGTGGAATGGAGGGGAGATTGATTCAGATACAAGTTATTCCCACCGATCTTGCAGCAAATCTGATGAATTAATTTGATAGTTTTGTTGCCGGTTTACATTTTTTCTTTTTTCCTGCATACTTCATCATATTTCTCTTTCTGTTTGCATACATGATACTGATTTTTTTGCTTTCTTTCATCCATTCATCATATCATCAACATGGGGCCATATCCAGTACCAGTTACTTTTTCTTGTTGGTAAAGGTTTAGAGAGTATCCATATAGATTCAGATCCTTCTTTGCAGGCAAGGTGTTTGTTACTGGGTATAGTTCAAAATTTCCTACCATGTTACATTCAAATGGAAAAGTCCTTCTTCTTCCTTCCAAATCTCTCCAATTATTTTTAAATGATTAAGGTCTCTAACCCTCTCTTCTCTGATTTTTTATTTGATAAATCTTTTCAATTGAGCCCTGGAGGTGAAGTTATCTGAAATGATGGGTGTTATAGCTAGTTTTGATTGTCTGAGCACAATTGTCTCTCTTCTCTTCAGATGGATTCACATGAACCCCCTATCCCCTTATCCTTTCTGGATTTATCTTTCTAAATCCTTAACAAAATATAAAAACCTTAGGCATTTAAATTTGCATATCTTCACGATATGAACCAACTATTCCAAAAAAAAAAAAAAAAAAAAGATTAAATCCTTACATTTCTCTGGTATTTTAGTTGCTAGGACACAAACAAAATAGGATTGGTAAAGGCTAGTCATCCTTCTAATACCTGGTTTACAATCTATCCTCCTTGTCTGCTCTAATTTTCTAAATCTCTATTCTTTTTCCCCTTTTTGTTCTTTGAATAGCTCTCTGAGGCAGCTAAAATCTTATAGATAAAAACTGTCCAAAAGAATTGTTTTATTTTACCCTATTTAATGTCTTATATCTTGTTCAATTACTCTTTCGTTTCCAAAAAAAAAAAAAAAAAAAAAAAAAGGTGTTGGGGCTCAGCTTGTCGCTAGGCTTCCTTCCACCGATATTGTACCTAAATTCGATTTTTAATAATATGCCTCGACGGCTTTTCTCAACAAAAAAAAAGAAAAAGAAAAAAAGAAAGATTAAATCCTTACATTTCTCTGGTATTTTAGTCGCTAGGACTCAAACAAAATATGATTGGTAAAGGCTAATCATCCTTCTAATACCTGGTTTACAATCTATCCTCCTTGTCTGCTCTAATTTTCTAAATCTCTCTTCTTTTTCCCCTTTATGTTTTCTGAATAGCTCTCTGAGGCAGCTATAATCTTATAGATAAAAACTGTCCAAAAGCATTGTTTTATTTTACCCTATTTAATGTCTTATATCTTGTTCAATTCCTCTTTTCGTTTCTTTTGCTCTCGATTCTCTCTCTGTCTAAATACATTTGTTCGTTGTTCCTTCTTTTTGAGTTCTTTCTAGTGACTCGTTTCACAATATATCAAATGGACATCTCTTATTCTTTGACCCATCCTCCTGCTGATATTCCTTTCAAATTTCAAATTTATGTCTTCCCCCAAATCATAATATTATCCCTATTTAACCAGAAATTTTGTCTGTATCACAGAATCTTAAATATTTCTTTTAGTTTACAACTAATTTCATGTTCTTGGTCAAAGGCATTACTGTTGTTCATTGGGTTCCCTGTTTTTCTCCTTGATTTAAGCATGTTGTTTCTTCAAACAGGGGTGGACTTATAACTTTTTCAAACTCTTAGCCTTTTTCTCATAGTCATTTATTACAACATCATCCACATTTGCACATCCACTCATTTGCATTAGTTGGCTTCCATGTATGGAGCTCTATCTTTTCCTCTTTTTTGCATCATGTCTAGAGAAAATCCTTTATACTTTTAGCTCAGTGGCTTATCTAGGTCCCAAAAGAGTGCATAAGAAGTTTTTTTCAAAGTCATGACCGATCTGAACAAGTCTTAAATCGTTCTAATCTACCAGAGTCAAATTGTTTTCCGGATACTGGTCTGCTACAGGATATGCTTTCTCGGGTTTAGCTAGAACTGGTTCCTCCCCTATTCAAAGAAGACTTTTATCTCCTCCTTCTTATGAATATTCTCACGAATCTTTTGAATCCCTTCATCTGTTAGTTCTTCATCTTCACTAATTAATAATTTCAATACCTTTTTCGATTTATCTTTACCCCGGTTTTAAATTTTCAATCTTTGTTTCCCTATTAATTCGGAACTTCTTTCGTATTTTAATTACTAATTTTGCATCATCATCCACTGGCAACTCGACTCTTAATCAATTAGAAATACAAATTAATCAGTATCTAAAGGAGCAACGTAACGAAACTGAATCATACTTCCCAATTTAGTTCTTACTTACTCCATCTCCAAAGCGACAGGAAGAATTACAGGCTTTTCCCACTTTTTCCCTAATTTTCTCTCATTCAAATTTCATTTAAGCTGAATTAACATTAGTATGCCCTTCCTATTACATTGATTACATATTACGAATTTACCTCAAATCTAGGTAGAGTATTCGAATTCTAGCGGATTGCAACCTTAACCTCTAAGTTAGGATACTCATTTGCACTTAATATTACAATTCAAGCTTTCCATTATTCGCATGATTTACTAAATATCTCTGCCTTAGATTAACTTCTGATCCTGTCACTTAAGAGTAGTCCTATTCTGTGGATAAACGATTCCCCAGTCTCACATATTTAAGAATAATCTTTTTAGATTTTGATATCCTGTTTTTCATTGTTTGTTTTGTTGCCTCTAGCTGAATTTAGTTTATAGTGTGTTACATTTAATTAGTGCATTATAATGAAAATCATTGCTTGTAATGTGCAAGGTTGTGGTAATCCATTTACACAAAACCACCTAAATCAACTTATTTCTGTGGATAAACCTGAGATTTTATTTCTGTCTGAAACAAAATCCCAAAAAAAATTGGTTAAATCTTTACTAAAAGACTATCCCAACATTCACATAGTGGACCCAATAGGATTAGCATGAGGCCTAGCTTTAGCATGGGTGGATGGTTTCTCTTTCGAAATTGTTCATTGGAATATTAACATGATTAACATATTAGTTCAAACGAACTCCGAATCCAAGAAATGGCTTCTAACTTGTTTCTATGGCAGTCCCTACCCCTCTAACAGAAACATTGCTTGGGATTTTATTACTGAAATATCAGAACAAGTGGACAAGCAGTCCATTCCTTGGGTCCTTTTAGGAGACATGAATATGATTTTCAGTCAATAGGAAAAATTAGGGGGTCTGCCATTTAAGAAATCAGATTGTGATTACTATCATAATATCTTAAATAGTGCATGTCTATTTGATCTAGGTTTTAAAGGTTACGAATTTACTTGGAATAATCATAGGGATGATGGGGCTAATATCCAAGAAAGATTAGATAGAGCAGTAGCAAATGCTGAGTGGAATATTCAATTCCCAAAAGTAGAGCTATCCCATCTAGTGGCAGTAGGTTCTGATCATAGCCCCATAGCCTTAAGTTTAGATACTAGTTTTATCAAACTTGAATATACCTTTAAATTTTATGATACCTGGCAAAAGGAAAGTTCTTGTGTCCAAACTATAAAAGATACTTGGATCCATGTTATTAGGGAAATCCAACAAATTCTCTGATACTTAATCTTCAGGCTCTTAAAACCAACTTAGATTTCTGGAAAAAAAATGTATTTGGTCTACCTTCTAAAGAAATTAAAAGAATCCTATCCCAAATAGATAATTTGAATAATTCTAGCTATGTTTATAAGAAAGAAGAAAAGATAAAGGAAAAACTTACTCAACTAGAAAAACTTTATGATACCCAAGAAGCAATAGCAAAACAGCAATCTAGAGACAATATGGTCCAACTAGGTGAATAAAACACAAAGTTTTTCATACAAAAACCCTAAAAAGAAGAAAATGGAACAACATAGAATGCTTAAAATGAACAACAATGAAATCACTTTCAATATATCAGAAATGCAGAATACTCTCTCAGATTTCTTTTTAAATCTCTTTTCGGCTCCTCCTACCCCTCCTACCCCTCCTCCTTCTAATCCTATCTTGTTTCAAAATATTCATCCTAGTATCTCCTTAGAGGAAAATGTTATTCTAAATTTTATTCCTTCAGCTGAGGAAATTTGGTTAGTCATTAAAAAACTAAAACCTAACAAGTCTCCTGGACCTGATGGATTTCCAGCTAGCTTTTTTAAACTTAACTGGGAAACTGTAGGTGAACAAGTTATAGCTGCTATTCAACAATTTTTCAAAACAGGTGAACTTCACCCAGAATTTAACAAAACTTTTCTTTTTCTAATTCCTAAAAGTATGCATTCCTAAAGACCCCAGTAATTTTAGACCAATTGGCATCTACAATACCATTTACAAAATTATAGCAAAAATCTTAGCTAATAGGATGAAACCTATCCTAGATTCTATTATCTCTCCTTTCCAGGTTGTTTTTCTTTCCAAAAGACAAATTTCGGATAATATAGTGATTGCTCAGGAACTTATTCACTCTTTTAAGAAAAATAAGGTGAAACATGCTGGTATGGGAATAAAAATTGATATGTCTAAGGCTTTCGATAGAGTTAACTGGGAGTTTTTAATCACATCCATGAAGGCTTTTGGTTTTGATAATGATTTCTGTAATCTAATTTATCAATGTATCTCAACTTCTTCCATATCAGTCTTACTCAATGGTAGTCCAGGGAGCTTTTTTAAACCAACTAGAGGTCTTAGACAAGGGGATCCCCTTTCCCCTTACCTATTCATAATCTGCATGGAAATCTTCTCTAGACTCCTCTTATCCAGTGAAGAAGAGAAAATTATAAATGGTATTAAGCTAACCCCAAAGAATAGACCCATTTCACACCTATTTTTTGCTGATGATTGTCTCCTTTTCATTAGGTTAGACCTCAAAGAATGTCATCGTATCCTGCAACTCATAGACACCTTTAGTAAAGCTTCAGGATAGTTAATTAACTTTGATAAATCAGGAGTTTTTTTCAGTAAAAAAGTTCAACCAAAACATCAGAGAATAATTAGCAAGTTACTCAAGATTAAAAAAATAGATTTAAAGGACTCTTATTTAGGGACTCCTCTCTTTATAGATAAAGCGAAAATAAAACTCTTCGAAGGAATAATAGAAAAGATGGAACATAAAGTGCAAGGTTGGATAGGTAAAGTCTTAGCTCAAGCTAGTAAAATGGTCCTTAACAAAGCAACTTTGGCAAGTATGGCCAGTTACCAAATGAGTTGCTTTATTCTATTTAAAAAAATTACAAACAAAATTGATGCATTACAAAGGGACTTTTGGTGGGGAAAAGAAACTAATTATAAAGGATATTATCCTAAATCCTACTCCTGTTTATGTAAACCCATTAGTAAGGGAGGTCTAGGTTTTAGGAATGCTCATAAATTTAATTTAGCACTGATCACTAAATTAGCTTGGAGACTATTGACTGAGCCGAATGCTCTTTGGGTGTCTCAGCTTAAACCAAGATATTTCAGGAACTCTTCATCCTTTAAGGCTAAAATCCCATCTACTAGCTCTTGGATTTGGAAATATATCAGTAAGGGGATTAAGTTAGTAGAACAAAACAATATCTGGGAAGTAGGAGATGGAAATAACATTAATATTTGGGAGGATAATTGGGTTCCTAACTTGAAAGAAAACCTTAGTATTTACAAAACTGTTACTAACTCTCATTTAACACTTGTGAAGGATCTTATTGATCCAATCACCAAAAAGTGGAATTCTTCTATAATTTTTGAATTTTTTCCAGTTCCTATTGCTAGATAAATCTGCAACATTAGAATTTCTATTGGTAGTAATTTGGAAGCTAAACCTGATACTCTTAGATGGCTCCTTCCAATTCAGGGAAATTGACAGTCAAATATATGTATAACAAGTTAAATAAAAGAACAATTAATAATTATAACCTAGGTCAGCCAGATTCATTCTGGAAAAGTTTATGGAATTTAGATGTATCTCAAAGGATCAAGATTTTTACTTGGAAGTGTCTGCAAAATGTTGTTTCTACCAATCTTAAGTTATCTATATTTATGAAGGATATAACACCAAACTGTACATTTGGATGTTTGGAACATGAATCCATAGAACACCTCTTTATTCACTGTCCTTTTGCTAAGTTTGTATGGGCTACAGAGCCTTTCCCAGTAGATTTAAATTTTGATAGATCTACCACCTTTTTAGATGTCTGTAAGGAATGGATTGGTAAAGAAAATCCAATCATTCCCATAGAAATAATCACGACAAAAATTTGGTTTATATGGAAGGAAAGATGTAATAGATCCTTCGAAAAACAACAACTAACACATACTCAATTAGCATTAGAAATATAAAGACATTTAACTTTCTGGCACAAAGACAAATATTCGGCCAAACAAGTCTCAACTGGTTTAGCGGAAAAACCTAGATGGAAAGCTCCTAGAACCTCGCAAAAGAAAATTAATTTAGATGCAGCCTGGGTTTCAATGAATGTACCAGCAGGTTTTTCTTTAATCTTCAGAAATGATGCAGGGAGTTTCGAACAGGGCAGAGCAAGACCTATCTCAGCTTCATCCCCAGAAGAAGCAGAAGCTTTAGGGATTTTGCAGGCAGCAAAATGGGCAACAGAGGAGAGACTATCAAATTTCAGTGTGGAGGGAGACTGTAAGAACCTTTTTGACTACCTGAATGGAAGATCATCTCAAATCACTTGGCAGAACCAGACTATCATGGATGAAGTAAAAAGAGAGTTTAATCTCTGTCAGAATTTTTTAGGTTTTTTTTATATTCCAAGATCAGCAAACAATGTAGCTGACATACTAGCCAAGGAGGCTAAATCCTTTAGAACTCTTGTTAATTGGAGGAATGAACCTCCATCTTGTATTTTGCATGCTTTAGAAGTAGATAAATCTAATGTTCGGGTTGGAGTTGATAGCCCAATATTAGATGGCTCTACTATTCCTGATGTAAGGGTTACTAACTCCCTAAGTTAGTCTGTTTGAATGAATTTGAACTTACAAAAAAAGAGGATAGGCGCAGGGCCAAGAGGCATCATATATGACCCCTCCACCGAAAACACTACCTGCCCAAGTTTTTTTGGCTTCAAAATCTCCCCATAGGTGTGTTAATCGTTCATTGGTTTGCCCAACTTATGCGTGGGAAAATATTTAGCTCGCACAGTGTGAGAGCATATTTGAACCGGTAGAACGGTGGGTGTTCAATTTACTAAGATATGACAATCTACTTTGCGAGGTAGTTTCATTTATTTAACCGAATAGTTGGTAGGTTCTATCATTTGTTCGGAATTAACTTTAATAAGCAGTTTTATCGTCAAACCAGACCAGAGCATCCAACTTAATTCCTTTTATACACTTTCAAAATTCATCCTTGTGAATCATATTGATTATACCTGTAGTTACGATCTTTTTGTAATTGTTTACTTTATGAAATTAGGTTTCTATTATTTTTTGTTTCAATTGGAGAAAAAATTAATAGTTTAAGTTTCGTAATATATCTAGGTGTAGTGCAGGCCTGAACGTCGGCGTCTAGCAAAGTATATGACAATTCAATGGGTTCATACAAAGTGGAGTGGAGATGTTTCAAGAGAAATAAAAAGCAACAAGCATACTTACTGGATTTTAAGAGAGTAAACATTGTTCGTTCACGTTTGGTTCTATTGATTCTATTTCGTTTCACCGCAACCATAGAACTAACAAATTATTATTAATATATCTATATATCTAGGTGTAGTGTAGGTCCGAACTTGGGCGTCTAGCTAAGAATCTTTTGACTAGTACAGGGAACAAGGGAGGATAAGACAATTCAATGGGTTCATGTAAAGTGGAGTGGAGATGTTTCAAGAGAGTATAACACTGTTCTTGCACGCTTGATTCTATTGATTCTATTTTGTTTCACCACAACCATAGACCTAACAAATTATTATTAATATATTTGTATATGTTAGAGCACTGCTCGGTTGAACTCGCAAATGTTGCTATCTCAAGCTTGTTTGTCAAGTTTAGGTGATCAAAACTATAAGTCTTGATTTCTAGTCTACTTATAGCTATGTCTCGGATTAGGATAGAATGTGTAGTTGAGCTTTAGACTTCACGGCGTTCATCGATTGAAGACAAAAATCTACTGAGGAGAGCTTGGAGGAACTTCATCAACAAAAGGTATGTGGAGACTAAAACTTATCTATCACTCAGAAGTCTATTCTATTTTATCTCCTATTGAGACTAAGTCGTATTATAGACTTTTACATTATACACATTTGATATTTCGAGCTGAGTTTAACTCGATTATCTATTTCTCGAAATATGTGTTGGAAGATTTTTGCTTTAGCTACGTTCATCATTATTCTTGACGAGTTTAGTTGGAAACAATTTATTTGTTGGAAACTAAATAATGAGTCAAAAGATGATCATGTGAAAATTGCCTTGAAACATCTTACATGATTTGTGTGAGACAGTCATTTGATGTAGACTCGGAATATTTCGTATTGATCATTCGATCACTTGAAAATTACTTATAAGCTAATAGTTTGTGTGAGACAGCTATTGTCATTTTTTAAGGATGTTTCAATGATTGAAATGGGAGTTTAGAACAATTAACCATTGTCTGGATATATCACAGTATGCATACCAGTATGCAACCTGTTGTAGTATGATTCAGGTCCGAAAACCTAGTTAGAATAACGGTATGCGAACGGTTTTAATTGTTAAAGTCCGGGAACCAAGTATGCATACCAGTTTGCGAACGGTTCTACCCGAGTTAGGTCCAGGACGACAGTATACATACCGATTTGCGAACTGTCGGACACCACCAAAGTCCGGAACTTAAAGTTTGCGTACCCGTTTGCAAACTTAGTTGGTTAAGTTCTAAAATCGGTTTCGTATGATTTCATACTCATGAACAAATACATTAATAAATTAAGGAATGCAATCTTTGCAAACCGTGGCTTAATGTTCATGAATTGATTCTTGAATAAGTATTTTGTACAATCATGAATCAAATCCGATTTTGCTTCAATTGTGTCTTGTATACTTCTATGAGAATATAAACAATTGAACAACTCTATGAGTAACACAATTAGATTCATTTGATTGTCATTTGATCTAGAAGTGTTAGATGAATGTGGTTAATACAAAAGTGTTCATATGGCTAACTTCGGTTAACTATTATTGAGCCAACTCAATATACACGTTTAGGTACGGTTACCTATATCTAAATGAAGGTATATTTCATTTGTGTGTAACAATATAAGACCATCTAATGGTGGAGAGATATTTCTTTGGTCTTAAGCAAACTTAGCTTGAATCTTAAATCAGGTTTTCATCTAACGATAAATATTGATTGCTTTGTTTCTAAGCTATCAAACCCTGATTTGAAGACTATATAAGGGAGAACTCGAGCAACTGGAAAACCTAATCCCCACACTTCTGTGTGATACTAGTTGCGGCTAGAGTCGATTCTCCTTTAACCTAGGTTTTTCCTAAAACCATTATAGGTTAACGACTTAAAGATTTCATTGGGATTCTGAAGCCAGACCCAACTATTTTCTCTGTAGCTACGTGTTCCGATCTTACTTGTTCTATCGTATTGAGTACTATCTTCTCTAAGATTGTCTCGAGATTTATCTCCGATAGGTAAGATATAAAAAGTAATCACAAAGCTCTTTGTCTCATTCTTTGTGATTCCACAATAACTTCTTCTACTACCATATAGTTAAGTTATTATGAGGTGATTGATTTTTCTAGGCTGTTCTTCGGGAATATAAGACCGGATTATTAATTGGTTCCTGTTCACCTTGATTTATCAAAAGACAAAACAAAACTCCATAGGTATATCTGTGGGAAACAGATTTATCTATCAGAATAGACTTTTCTGTGGGAGACAGATTTGTTTATAAAGACTTCGACTTTGGGTCGTAGCAACTCTTAGTTGTGAGTGAGACCAGCTAAGGGAATCAAGTGCGTAGAGTCCTACTGGGATTCAGAGACGTAAGGAACGCGACTGTACCTTAATCGGTGTGAGACTTGGTTAGGGCTCAACTACATTCCAGTCCGAAATTAACTTGTAGTAGGCTAGTGTCTGTAACGGCTTAATACAGTGTGGTGTTCAAATGTGGACTAGGTCCCAAGGTTTTTCTGCATTTGCGGTTTCCTCGTTAACAATTTTTTTGGTGTCTGTGTTATTTCTTTTCCGCATTATATTTGTTTATATGATTGAAATATCACAGGTTGTGCGTAGTTCAATCAATTGGTAAATACAACCTTTGGTTGTTGATTGAAATTGATTGACACTTGAACATTGGTCTTTGGTATCGTTCAAGTTATTCTCATACCCATCAGTTCACGGATTCATTCATGTTGATTGATTTGAGAAAAAGATATAACTCTTGGATATATTTCCTTGATTGGGTCTGACTGTCTAGTTGATTCTCTTGGAATTATATTGGAGGTAGTCCATACAGATTGCCGAACGAAATATTGGGTGTTGTTGTTAGACCCCCGGTTTTTCAATTGGTATCAGAGCAGGCAAACACGCTAAGACCTCATAAGTATGTGTTTGTAGCAATCTGACTATATGGACAGAAGTGTTATCTCTATAAATGTACCGCCAGTCTTCGATGACTCGAATTACTTATGGTGGAAAATTGCTATGCGTATATTTCTCTAAGCGCGTGATTTTCAATCATGGGTTCGTGTTGTTAATGGCTATGATCCTCTAATGGTTACAGTAAACGGCGTTACTGCTCCAAAGGATATTGGTGCATATGAACCTGATGAGATTCTCGCTGCAAAGCAAAATTCTGACGATTTAAATGCGATCATTCATGCCATTACCCCAGATCTTCAGCACCATGTGACCACATGCAATAAGTATAAAGATGCTTGGGATATCTTAGAAACCGTATTTGAAGGAAATACCTCTGAAAAGGAAGCTAGGCTTCAAAACCTAAATTCTGATTGGGAAAACCTTCGTATGGATGATGAAGATTCATTTGATGAGTTTAATCACAAAGTGTCTGAAATTGTTACTGCTTCTTTTGCATTAGGTAAGACTATTCCTGAAAAGGATATTGTGATGAAATTTCTCAGATCGTTATCAGCTAGATACAATTCTAAGAAACATGCCATCATTGAGGGAAATAACTTAGAAACACTTTCCAGAATTATTCTTGTTGGAAAGCTAAAGATTTTCGATCTTGAACTTAGTAAAAGAGAAAAACTTCACATATTTTGCAATCCTATTGCTACATCTGATGTAAAGTCTCTATATGCTGATTTGATTGATACATAGGATGAGAATTGCTTTAATTTAACTCTTTCACTGTTTTTACAACAGTTAAAGAAAACTCTAAGACAGAGAAAAAGAAAGTCTCAATTTTTTTTGTCTTCAATCAATAAGAAGGATAGAAAAGTTAACAAAGACTATGATAATGGAACTTGTTCCAAGTGCTATAAAAGTGTTCATAATATCTCTAATTATCCTAATAAGGAGGTTATTGAGTTAACCAAAGTATGGATGACAACTCTTGACTATTGCATGAGGAAGATGTCCGTGAAAGTTCTCTCACTTACTTTGCTGATAATCACACTTGTCTTTCTAACAGCTCTGATTGTTCCATGATAAACGATCTAACTTCCCCGGAAAATAAAATTGATCTTTTAACCAAAGATTTGTACTCAATGAAGAGTATGTTTCAATTGGAAAAGGAAGCCTGGATTAAGAGGATTGAAAATTTGGAAGGTCAACTGAAAAAATTAAGACAAGAGATTGCGATATCTCGCGATCGTGATTTTAAGAAGAAGAATCGATTATCTTCGATTAACTCTTTTAAACCCTATCAGCATATTACTCCTGAAAATATGTCATACTCAAACCTCTCTTGTAATGAGAAAGACATGATAAAATACAATGACACGACAAATCATTTATCTCCCTTGTATAAAAACCAGGATTACCCAGAGACAGTTTGCACGAAGGTTATTGAAAAATCTTCTTCTATTAATTTACGTTATATGAAGGAGAAAAGAAAATCTCATAAGAAATCTACATCACTTTCGAAAAAGATTGTCAGAACCATTCATAGTTTGCGAAAATTGATAAACAGGGATTTCAGAACATTGCAGGAAAGGAAGATGACTCTTGATCTTCCCTCCATAAAAAGAAATTAGAAAAAAGGAGTAACGAAATCATCCTCCTTTCATGAGAATCCACCTAATCCTTTATTGGATGGGAGAAATTACAATTTGTAATAGGTTCTAAGATTGTTCTTGTTTTTCCCTTGGACAAGGACCATAATCTTCAAGAGGGCTGTGAAAAGATTTTTGCTGCTTTTCTGCTGACTTGTCTCTGTATCTCTTTCTTGTGCTCTAATTTATGTTATTGAGCTAAGAACCATTTTTGGTATAAACGGTTTACCTAATAAAGTCCTTTTTGGGATTTCCAAAATTCTGTCAGGGTTTTGGTCAAAGGATCTTTTGGAATTTATTCCATATCTTCTTCCTTTTAAGCTAGAAGATTTCATTCATCTAAGCAAGCATTTCATTTATCCTTTTCTATCATGTCCTCATCAAGTCTTTCCAGTAAAGAAGATGATGTCTGGACTGTTCTCTTTCCCTCTAAGAAAGTTCGTTTTGATTCTTCCGATAATGAGATGTGTCAAGACAAACGTGATTCCTCCTCTGAGGTGAATCCCACTGTCTCTCATTTTGATAATCTCTCATTAACTATGAATCTCGTCTTGGAACAAGTACGTGCCTTGAAGAGTGAGCTCGAATCTTCAACCAAAAGACTTGAGGACAAGATGGATAATCTCGAATCCAGGATTGATTTAATCGAAGATGACCTTGATGATTATAGGGAATACGAGAAGAGTCTTCAAAGTAAGTGAAATGACTTTTGTTTCTTGCTTAAATATTGTCTAGGAAACTTCTTATGAGAATTTATTCTTGTGTTTTAAGAAGGATAACTAGGGTTTGGAATAACAAATATTGTGATTACACATAGCTGTTACAAACGATTTTCATCTTGCAATGTTTAAGATTTTTTTATTTAAATTATAAGTTATTTGGAAGATGATTTTGCAGTATTAATCTTTATTGGTTTTATATATTGCAAAAATATTATGGGATATGTGTGTTTACGTCTGTGAACTATAAGTATCTCATATATGTCAAAAGTTAAGTCTATTATGTCATTATGCAAATATTGATAAAAGATAGAATGAACTTTTGAATATTCCGCAGTATTGATCTTTCACTGATCCACTTCTATGTGAAAGTACTATATGACTCCGTAAGTTTTCTTATGTTGAGCATTTCCTATTAAATTAATCATTTTTATCCCAGTAATAGGCCACCACTGAAAAAAAGCCCAAACTTTAATCCCTTTCAATTCACCAATTTTACCTTCAACAAGTTTCTCTGTAATCTTCTTATAATAAGTAGCTTCATAATTATCAGGAGGAAGTGTAAGTTTACATGTATAACCAAGATTTACAAAGAAATCTCCAGATGTTTTGTTCAGAGAATAATTTACGACATTTTTTTGGTAGTAAACCGATTGGAAAAACCATTGGTTTGTAGTTTTTTGTGTGCTGATGATGGAATGAAATCTGGGTTTTAAATGGATCTTGCCGATGATTGATTGATGAGGAGTATAAGGAAACAGGTGGAGAAGAAGAAGAAGGTGTTGTGATTTTCCAATGTTGTTTTCTGTTTGGGATTTTTTTCTTGCTTTTTGTTGACTGAATTTTATCCTGATTCTTGACTATATACGGTTAGCAAATTTATTGAGAAGCGCAGTGGACTGCTAAAATTTCTCTCCTCTCTCCTCTCCAACGGATAGTTTTCTTCATCCATTCTTCCCCCAAAAATATCCTGAATCTGCAATGACTATGGAGTAGTTTCCTCATCTTGTGTCAAATCCTTAGCTCGAAGGGGTATGGGAATGGTTTGTTGGGCAATCGGGTTCATGGAAACCCAAGTTTTCAAAATCAATTTTATTTCAAAATTAGTTTAGTTTTCAAAATTTCAATTTAGAATGATTTTCAACTATCGTCTTTCTATTTTTTCTAATTCATTTGGTTCGTCTTCTTTGCTTTTCAATAGAAAATCCCCAGCTTTTTCATTAAAACATCCTTTTCAAAAATGAAACCCCTTTTATATTAACCATCTCATCTGTTTTAAACCCGTAAAACGAATTTGGCTGATAACATTAATGGATTCTGATATAAGAATCATTCTAACTGCATTCTACATTTGTTCTAGCTGTAATAGTTTTAGATTTTAGAATTCTGTAATGTTTTTAGGGACAAGACACCTGTAAGGTTTTTAGTATTGCAACGCTCTCATCAACTTTGGTGAATTTAGTTGATCCTTGAATCAAATGCAGATATTGGGTACTGCCATTAGTCCTCTTTTATCTCCAGTATCTTGGATATCTAGGAAATCCGAGTATTTTTTTCCCTTTTTGTTTCACATCATCATTAGATTAAATCGAAATTTAGGAAAATAGATTGAGAGAACTCAAATAA
Source organism: Papaver atlanticum (assembly GCA_023531105.1). Classification (NCBI taxonomy): domain Eukaryota; kingdom Viridiplantae; phylum Streptophyta; class Magnoliopsida; order Ranunculales; family Papaveraceae; genus Papaver; species Papaver atlanticum. The sequence continues at coordinate 2,077,115 of JAJJMB010017528.1, read as the reverse complement.
TACATCTTAGAAGCAAGTTCAACATTTCAAATTCAAAACTTAAGTAAATTAGTAGAAAACAATTTTAATATAGAAACCAAACATAGGATAAGATTAATCCTCTACCTCCATCTCTTCAGCAACATCTATTCTTTCTATTTCTTCATAATTCTCTTTCCCTCTCTTCCGGTGATATTTGGCTTCTCTCCTTAGAATGTACTCATAGTCAAATCCAGGGGACATCTCCTTATAATAAACGATGGCATCAAGAGACTGGCCTCTCTCCATCTTCACCTGAATTCTTCATTTAACACTAATATGCAACTTATTCTTCTCCTCTTTGCTTAAGTTACAGTATGCCAACCATTGGGCCTGATTAGGATATAGAAAAGCTTCATTTCCACATCTAGTACACATGTAGTATTGGATTCGATGAAGATGATTGTCTCTACAACGTATTACTCTGGTAGTTGAGATCGGAACATTATTGGGAACTTCTTTGTGACGGCAAGCTATTAGAAATTGATCTTTCTTCTAATCCCAATTTAGGTGCTTCCTCTCAATCTTTCTGGTGAAAACCTGTCTCTCTCTAATCTTAATATAGATAAACCCTTTTGCTCTTCCTTGGTGAAGTTAGGAAAACCCATTAAATGAAATCTCTCCATCTTCCCCTCAGTGCCTCCTATCTTTTCTTATCCTTTTGTATCTAGGAACTTGTATCTCCTTAACTTCCCAATAATGTTTCTGAGGAATAACTGCAGCTAGCCTAACAGCCTTAATTGATAATTAGGAAGTGTTGATAACCTACAGTGGGTTTGATTTTGGGTGTGATAGGATTTTACACAATAGTTCTAAGTTTTGGTTTTCATAGGATTTAATAAGGAATTTTTGTATCTTCTAAAAAAAAATCAAACTTCTGAAGGTGCCTCTGTTAGTCTTGTAATTTGATATGTCTTATATGTTTTTGATTTTCTTAGGGTACCCCCTCTTTAAACTTCTCCAATTATATTTCTGAAATTGATATTACCTACAATAAAGTTCAGATCAAGTAAACACCATAAACCTAAGATAAAGTAGTTTAATTCCATCTTCTGATAATAGGTGCAACCAAGTAGAATTAAATGACTAAATTTCAAAGTCATTAAGCATGCACCCATACACACAAACATAAACTTTAGGCAGAAGTACTGCAACATCTTTAGAAACTTGTTTCTCCATAACTTCATAATAATGGTCTCTGAGAAATACTACCAGTTAGTCTACCTGTTTTAATGACAATTGGAAATGTTTTGATAACCCACTGTGGGAAGGGAAAATAGTTACCGATTAAGTAAACTTATTTGCACCATATCCTTAAGTTCTGGTGCTCTTAGGATTTAATAAGGAATTTTAGTCTCTTTAAGAAAATTTTCTTTACGCAGGTGTTGGCTGTTAGAGTTTTAATCTGATATGAGCTTTGTTTTGATCCTTATAGGGTATTCTTTCTTTATATTGTTTCTAGTATAATACCGAGATTAATTTTATCCATAGATAATTCGGTGTGAGAAAATAACTTATACCCAAGATAAATTAGTTTACCCCCATCTTCGATAATAGGTGTAACAAAGTTGAACTAAGTGACAACTTATCAAAGTCAGTAGGAAAACACCCAAACACCCAAAACATAAACATTAGACAACAGTACTTTAACTCACAAAAGCTAGGCAACAAATATTAAACCCAAAACAAGACAGGACTAAAACTAGTGAAAATTCTACCAAGCCTTCAACATCTTAGCTTTTAATCTTCTTAGAAAGCTATTTTACCTCTGGCATCATCTTGCTCAACCTCCTCATAGCTTCCCTTCCCTTTCTTCCAGTTATATCTAACTTCCATTCTCCGAACATAATCATAATCATAACCCGGTGGCATTTTTTCACTATATAAAATAGAAGCATCAATATGAATACATTGTTAAATGTTAAACTGCATCTCTGCCTTAGTTCTTTCATCAAGTTTTTCTTTCTCTTCTGGTTTTATGTTGCAGTAGGCAAGATGCTTAGCTTGTTCTGCATGAAGAAATTGATCAGTGCCATATAGATAACAGAAGTAATATTGTACCCTATGAAGATGATCTTCCCTGCATCGCATCACTCTAGAAATGGAAACTAGAGCATTCTCGGGTACCCTGGTGTGATTACAATACATGGCTTAAAACTAGTTACTCTCCTTAATCTAAATCTCTTGAATAGAAGTGTTTCTCTCAAAGTCTGTAGTCCAATTTATATACTGGTAAGTGGCCTAGTTCTCTCTAAGTTTTGGAGCTTGCGTGTAAACCCTTGCACTTCTCTTTTTTGCTTACTTATGGTAAACCTCTAGTATTCTTATCTTTAAGATTCGCTTTGATTCTCTACCCTCCCTAAAATCTCTTCGATCTCTGTTGCAGTCTCTGAAACACGCTAAAAATATTTTGAGTTTTGTTAAACATTAAGTTTATTCAAATCAGTTAAGACATGATTATTTATCTTCTCATACAAATAGGTTATTCATAGAGTAATAGACCCCTAAATTTTTTAGGTATGTTTTTGTTTTTATATTACGAGATTAATGTGCATTCCTTCTACATCTTTCCTGCTTAGTAGAAGTGACAAAATGCTTTCCTATATAGTCATAGTCTAATAAAGAAAATCAAAACCTATTAGCTAGATAAAATCTTAAATAATATCGAACATCAATGAGACATGTAGGTTTAAGCTATTTAATTTATCCTCTGCATGAAAGAAAGCTTTCCCAAAGGCTTTCTCAGTACTTATTAGGCTAATAGTAGCGCCTTAAGCTTATGCCCTGTACTAATGGGACTGTTTTTTACGTTTCCCAAACTATGGTCTTTGAACCATCAACTCATAGTTTTATTCTCAATCTTTAGAATGTAATAGAGTAAGGTAGTATTGGAGATTTGGGGATACTTAGAGATACTTGTAGCTTATATCGTGGGGACTGAAAATTATAGGACTACCTCTTACATCTAGACTCAATTTCTTCACTTAGGAACGATCATCCTATAAGCATTTTGGCTTTACTCTTTATATTGGGCCAAGATCAATTTAACCAAATTGTTCAAACCATGGGTTTTTGCACACTTATAAAGAATAACTTTTATTTTTGATTAGATAACACTAATCTATTCTGTGAGTACTCCCTTCTTCTTACCTTGTTAAGTCATATCTCAGAGGACTTTTTAAGAAAAAGTTTAGGATCGAAATAAATACTACTATTCTAGTCTCTTATTCTCAATAAAACTAGATTGTTTAGGGTCTCATAACCTAACAAAATGAATTAGAATAAGACTTTACTTGCATCGTATCCTTAGCTTGTCCTGCTATCTCTCTTTCAAGCCTTCCAGATATCATATCCCTTTTTCTATGCAACGCCCTAATAAGAAAACATAGCAAAGTCAGTGTCACCCTGCCTCGTACCGTTGGAATCTGTTCCTAGGATAATACATAACCCAACATATAGTTTATTCAAAGGTTTCCTGCTAACCTCTCCTTAAGTTACCATTCCTATCAGTTTAAATTTGAATTTTAAAGTTATCGATTATTGATTGGCTGTGGTATGAGATAACCTTATTCTCGAACTCATCATCATTCACGGGTTCTGTAACATAATTCTTATAAGTTATTCATCTAAAATCTATATATACCCCCTCTATATAAACCATTGCTATATCATATAGTTATCAAGAGTCTGTTTGCTTCTTGAATTCTAATTTCTTTCTCAATGGGAGATCACTTAAATCTCTACAAACACCTCAGTGGCCTCCCATTAGCACAACGTTTCGCAAACCACAGTAATACTGGTCTTCTTCACCCGCGCCGCCCCCCCGGCCCCCACACACACACCCAGCTTTCATTAGAGACTATGGCATCAAACCATTTAGTATTTTAGCTAGGGTTTTTTCAACTTATATTTTGAAACAATGGGAAGTTAAAGGAGCTTTGAATAACTTCTGGGGTGTGCATTTAGGTTTTCAAATAAGGGAAGTAGATCCGAATCTCTTCATTATCACTTTTAGAACAGAAGATGATTTCATTTGGATTTCGACAAATGACTCGTGGTATCCATTTGGCAATGTTCTTGCTGCAATAACTGCTTACCAAGGAATGTGTATATCAACTCACAAAGTTAAAGAAATCCCGATATGGGCTACCATCTCAAATACTAAACATGAGCATAGAAAAAGTCATGCAGTGTTAGGTTTAATTGCTAGTAAGATTGGATAAGTTTCAAGAGTATGCAAAGGTAGTAAAACACCTGATTGCCAACCTAGAGTTTTAGTTTGGGTAAACATCAAAAAACCCTTATAGATCATCTGCTAGTCAAAGTATGAAAATACCCGGTCTTTTCTATCTATTTCAACTACTTGAATCTTCCTTCCAAGTTCTGTTCTCACTATCTGCGCTTTGGGCACAAAGTAGGAAATTGTGTTGTTCTTAATGATAGACCTTTGAAAGATATCTATGATATATCTGTTGATTCACACTATTCGAGTGATGACATGAACTGGTTGAACGATAAGCTCGTTCAAATTTGGAACCAAAAAGATAATTTTGATTGCCATGGGAAGATAATACCAGTTGAGACTTACCTTTCTCAGCCTGGTGTATGTGAAACCTTCACTGAATTTTTTAGAACCTATGTAGAAGAAGAACCTGCCTTTCAAGATAATCATCAACCCTATGAAGTTTTAGGACCCTTTTTCATTGAAGAAGATATGCCTTAAGCATCATCTACGGTTTTAGGAAAGAGGACTTTCCCTTTCAACTTGCTGGAAAACTATATTCCTCTGCCGGAATCAGATGAAGAATCGTTCCGATCTGCTAACTCGGAAATGTTCATAGTAATCGATCGCTGAGTCAAGATCGTCTGAATCGGTGCTTCAGAATGGGTCTGGTCTGTTACAGGATATTGCTAATCCGGCTCAGCAAAATAGGATAAGTTCTCCTCCTCTTGTGGGAAGAAGACTTTCATTTTCATCTTTTGAAAATGCTATGGATTCATTCGAATCCCCAATTTCATCTTTTTCCTTATCACCTAAAAATTCAGTAACTGCTCCTTCACCTAATCATGAGAAACAAATTTGCATTGCATCCAATTTTCGAACTCCATTAACTCAGCCAAAATCAGCTTTCAAAATATCAATTTCATATTTTTTATATTCTTCTTCGTCGGAAAATCTCTTCTTAATTCCATCGGTGGATGCGTAAATTTTGCAAATTGATCAATATGGGTCCAACATCCAAGACCACAAAGCTCGGTCAAGTGCCTATCTACCAATTCCATTCCCAGGCCTAACCCCTTTGAAGCAGCAGAAGGAGACACAAGTACTTCTTATAAAGTTCCAAACTTTTTACTTGTTTTTCTGCTTGAATTGGTTTCAATCACTTAATATTATTTGCATAACTTAATCATCCTGATACTTCATTTCCCTTATTAACCATACTGTATAATCTAGATTTTACTACTTGATTATTGCTTAGTTTCTTTAAACAAATCACTGTTTGTTTTGATAACATGGCCTTCACCTTAGACAATTTGACTTGCAATTTAGGACCAATTTTTGTTTGCTACACTTCCTGTCACTTAATCCTTAGTTCTACTATCTTACCTTGGGATGAAAATATTAGGAATGTGCAAGGATGCAGAAATCCTTTGAATCAAAATCATTTGACAAACCTAATTAGTAAAGAAAAACCTGAAATTCTTTTTATCTCCGAAACCAAAAACCAGATTCCCTTAGTTAAGAAATTAGTATCCTCCTTCCCTAATTACCACATTGTCGATCCTATAGGAGTAGCAGGAGGTCTGGTAGTAGCTTGGATTGATGGTTTTCACTTTGAAGTAGTACATTGGAATATTAACATGATAAACATAATTGTAAATACTTCCTTCGACACTAATAAATAGGCCTTAACCTATTTTTATGGTAGTCCATACCCCTCAAATAGAAATATAGCTTGAGACCTTATAGAATAGATTAACATAAAAAATTCCCAAAAAAGCATGCCTTGGATAGTCATGGGAGACTTCAACATGATTTTAAGTCAATCAGAGAAACTAGGGGATCTTTCTTTTAATAAAGCAATAGTGATTACTACTACAAAATATTAGAAAGAGCTGGTTTATATGATCTAGGCCACTTTGGTTATGACTTCACTTGGGACAATCATAGAGAAGGCAACCAAAACATACAGGAAAGACTTGACATAGCAGTAATCAATACAGAATGGCACTTACAATTTCAAAATTCTTCCTTGACACATTTTGTAGCAGTAGGATCAGACCATAGTCCTATTCTTTTTGATTGAGAAACTAAGATCTCAAAATCAGACTAGGTATTTAAATTTTATGACACTTGGTTGAAAGAACTATCTTGTATTCAAGTTATAAAAGAGACATGAAAATCTTCACCTGAAGAAGAAGCTTCTACTAGTTTAGTACAGAACTTAAAATCTGTGGGACTAAACTTATTAGACTGGAAGAAAAATATTTTTGGTTTGCCTTTTAAAAAGATTAATAAGCTTTTAAAAGAAATAGAAAGATTGAAAGCAAGCAGAATAACTGATTATCAACAAAAAAAAACTGAAGGAAAAATTACAAGAATTAGAGACACTTTATGATACTCAGGAAGCCATAGCTAAGCAGCAATCGAGAGAAAATATAATTGAATTAGATGAAAGGAATACCAAATACTGTTACACTGTTACTCTAAGAAGAAGAAAATGGAACAATATAGAAAGTCTGATAAATGATCATAATGCAGCAACTATAGATAGAAAAGAAATAAGTAATATTTTAACCTCTTATTTCAATCTCTGTTTTCTGAAACCTCTACTGACCAAAATATTTCAGATCCTATTTTTGAAAATATTTCTCCTGTAATTACTTCTAATGATAACTCCAGCATTCTGAAAATACCCTCTAGGGAGGGGATACACTTAGTACTAAAAAATATGAAACCCAACAACTCTCCTGGACCAAATGATTTCCATTTAGTTTCTTTTTACATAACTGGGAATTGGTGGAACTCAAGTAACTGACACAGTGCAGAACTTCTTTAAAAATAAATCTTTAAACCCTGACTTAAATAAGACTCATCTTTTCCTGATTCCTAAGATGAAACAACCTAAGAATCCTAGTCAATTTAGACATGTAGGGCTCTGTAATATAGTTTATAAGGTAATAGCAAAAATCTTAGCAAATAGAATTAAACCTTTCTTAGAAAAACTGATTTCTCCATTGTTGATGGTGGTTTTTTAGTTCAGGGCTAAAATTGTAAAATCCTGTATTTAATGCGCTGTCATCCTGCAAAGGAACGAAAGCTATTTGAAAGTAATGAGTGCATAAACCTTTTCGCTTACATATGTATTGAGCAATTCAACATATTTATGAAATTTATCCAGAATGGTGCGTGAAGCAACAATCCCAGATATTCTGTAAATTTTAACCTGTTGCATTATTCGTTAATGCATGACCTGCCTGGTATTTTCCTATGCTATGTTCCCAGCCGAACTCTCAATATTGGCATGACATGACGATTAATGTTCACTCGCAACGGAGTAGCATGAATCTCCCGAAGTGTCAGTATTGAGACCTGCATGAAAACACTCACGTAGGCTACACCACTCTATGATAAAGAGATTAGCGTGTTTATACACTTTTTGAGTAAAAGATAGCGCGATCGAACGCGTTTAAATTCCTTAAGGAAAATCTAGATTGTTCATGTCAGTCTCAAAAAATAATCACGGCCACACAATTTAGCCACACAATTCAACAAGCCTAGCCTACACCTGGCAGAATTAGGCAATCATCACGATGACTGCCGGCGGGCCCACTAGCATCCCGACCGAACGGATCCCATCTAGTACATCCGCAGCACCTTCGAACGATTAACTCTAATGTGGATGATCGCGCTATTGGCAGAACAAGCTCAAACGAGCTAAGACCGACAAAAAGGGTCTCAAAATCCATCGCATCCGTCCAAGTTGGCCGGCCTAGTTGGACGGCTTAGATCGCATCTCGAACGATCAAAGAGGAACCAATGTGTTCACCGACGGCCTAATTTTCTTCCCAGTCGATCGACTTGCTCATGGCAAGTCAATGACGCATCAAACCATTCGATCGAACTAGGGCAGACGCGGTTGCTTTGAAACCCTAATTTGTGTTTGCGGCAGTATGTTACTATCGCAAAATATCTCGTCCATCCAACTTCGCTAGCTTGGTCGGACGGTTTAGATCAGATGTTAGATAACCGATAGGGCGACGCTGTGATCACCGGCCACCCCCCTCCCATGAGGAGAAATCGCCAAGCTATAACTAGCCCATGTGATCCTCAAACGATCACCCAAAGATGGCCCTTCGTGCTGCCTTAACATCAGTCATTAACTTCCACAAATCATCTCAGCCATTTAACTTGGCTAGCCGTTTTGAGCAATCCAGATCCAATTTAGATCAACCGGTAGGATTTTAGAATGGCTACCATCCTCCACTCTCCTACAGGGAGTGATCGACCAAGCAGTAGCTCACCCCTAGAGCTACCAAACGATCGCCCAAAGGTGCCAGGTCACGCTCTTCTTTTAAGATGGTCGACTCGCGACTAATTTAGGCGATCTTTAAAACAATGATGCTTTATGCACATCGACTATAAACAATGCTTTAAACGCATCGATTATAAACGATGATTCATAAACGCTGATTTCACGAACAATTTTATTGTTCGACTTAAGTAGCACTACATGCTGCTTTTAGCGGCAAGTCTCACGACTTGACCCATTTACTCGAGACATCAAACATATCACAAACTAGGGGATACTCACTAGGGTATTGGTCTGGCGGTTTACAGCGTGCGGCGTGCAACGCGCCCATTACGTGAAAGTGTCAGGAAAGGACGGAAGGTTAACAAGTAATGAGAGTAGTGGGTGAGAGTGTGACCAGTCTTCCCTCATAACGGAAACACGATGATCACCACTTTCCGCACAAATCCACTTCTCCATTACTTAACTTCCTCCACTTCCTATGAGATCAGGGTGCGCTCAATAACTTGTATAAATAGGTTTTCAATTTATTTCAAAACACAAGTGTTATCAACACAAGTATCCAGAAACCATATTCTGATACAAGTCATAAAATAACCACACCTTCATTATTCAACATTCTGATCTCAAACACCTTCTTCACTTCCCTCCCTAAGATCAACCCTTCTCCTTCACTTTGTGACCGAATTGAATCTGGAACGACCATTTTTTGGTTTAGGCCAGAGTCTTACAGATTAATCTATCGAATCTAAAAGTACTCCTGTGCAGTGTATTTGTTTAGGGTACTAATTCGTTTCTCATCAACACACCCAAATTTACTAAAAAACAGTAGAACCAGTTTGTACCCTCAAACAACTGGCGTAATCTCTCGGTTGCAAGATCAATTTTCAATTTCATTTCAGTTTTCTCAAATTAAAGATGGTAGATCTTAGGTCTTGGTCAGTTACCAACCCTGATGCTGCAGGAACTGATAACACTCCTGGTGCCAATATCCTTGCCATTAACACCAATGTACCGCCTGCCAGCACAGTCAACACATCGCACGGTGCTACATCCTCTAGCACCAACACTAGTAACGCCGGAACCATCCCCTCTGGCGTGACGCTTCCTATTACCAGAGCCAGAGCCGCTGCTACTCCTAATATTTTTTCAAGCATGACACCTCCAATTGTCACCAGGGCTGCCACCATTTCTTCATCAGGACGAGAGACCGGAGGAGCCAGAGGAAGCCAACCCCCTATCACCATTATCGATTTGATGGAAAGACAAGAAGTTCTTGCTAAGGCTCAGACGGACATGGCTACAACTCAGAAAGAGGTACTCACTTTCCTCAATACGCTAACAGAGCGACTACCACAAGAGCTGCGTCAACCCATGGAGCCAACGAGGAGTACTTTTAACACTCCTAGTGCAAGCACTTCAACAGGGCGTGCCTTCATAGATGAAAAAGTTCGTGTTGCTCCTGAACGCTCACGGGAAAGGAATCAGCCATCCAACTTCATTACACGTGAGGACTTGGAGCGTCTTCTCCAAAATCGAGGCAAAGAAAACCCGATGGACATGCACCAGCATCAACCTCCGTACCCTCCTGATGTGCAAAGGGTTCCTCTCCCGAGAGGATACTCCTCTTCTCAGTTTTCCATCTATGATGGCACTGGTAACGCTCGTGAACACATCTCTCGCTTTCTGGAATCCTTAGGAGAACACGAATACAATCATGTCCTCCGCCTGAAAGAATTTTCAAAGTCGCTGACCGGAAGAGCATATACCTGGTACAATAATATCGCACCAAACAGCATATCCAACTGGTGCAAGATGGTCACCGCTTTCTACAAGAAGTATTTCTTCGTGTCTGAGCAATAATGAAACAATGAACATCCAAATGATTATGTCAAAAGATTCAGAATTCAAGCATTGGATTGTCACTTTCTTCGACTTAGGGAGAATGTTTCAACGAAACAATGAACATCCAAATGATTATGTCAAGAGATTCAGAATTCAAGCATTTGATTGTCATGACCCAAATGTGACCTAACAACAGTTGGTGGAGTCATGCATTAACGGCATGGTTCCCATCTATCGTGCTTTGCTCGAAAACCTGCATTTCCAAATGTTCTCTGAACTCTATGAAGCTGCTAAGCGGTCGGCCACAACTGCACCAGTGCTGTTAGAAAAAACCAGACCGGCCAGGGGTGAAGATGCACGCGAAACTCGAGGAAATAGGCGCCTCATCAACAAGCAATATAACACTGGTCCCTCTATAAGCGTAGTAGGTGAAGGAGGGAAAAGGAAAGCTCCAGCAGCGGAACAACAACCCAAGCATGCAGCATCAGCGCAGACAACTTCATCCCGGAAAGCTGCGGCTAAGACGCCTGTGCAACAACAAGGAACTGGAGATGCTGCTCTAGATTTCCCATTTCCAATGGATGAAGTCATTGAACTCCTGGAAGCATGGATTCAAGATGACGCCATCAAGCTACCTCCTCTCCGACGTCCGCCAACCGAAGAAGAGATGGAAAATCCCAAATATTGTCATTATCATAGGTTTGTCAACCACCCAACCAGTGACTGCAACGAATTGAAGCGCATTTTCAAAGAGAAGATGGATGCAGGAGAACTTCAATTAGGAAATGAAGGAGTTCACAGGACCCTCTTCCTGTCAGGAGTTGCATGATTTCTGGGGACTTTGTCCACAAAACTGTGCAGTCTATAATTGAGCATTTATGTGAAATTTTGTACTTCTCCAAGTCGTAGCATCAAGACATGTTTGGAGCCCTCAACCGTGTTGTATCAGGTGAACGTCTGTTTCCAGTCAGGGAAGTCACTCCCAAACCCCAATCTTTCCTGAGAAGCAAGACTAACAAATGCAACTGGGGACTCCTAACTACCGCTCACTTAAAGGATGTCGAGTTTGATAGCATACTGATTAATGCAGCATCTGATTTCAATATTGTCACTATCAAGACTCTGAGAGCTGCGAAGATTTCAAAGCAGGAAGCTGTTCACTGCCCAACTGTGATTAAAGGTGCAGAAGGAGAATCAAAGGATGCTTACGAGTACATTAATCTAGAAATCAAGGTAGGAGATGCTCTAACACGCGGCAAGTTTCATATTGTTAAAGAATGCCCGAACTATGATATGATTCTGGGCCGTTCGTGGGTGCACGACTACAAAGCAAGGCTAGGAGTGTGTCCTTTGCCAGTGTCTATGCCTGAAAGGATTTCCAACAAGCCGTCCAACCCCGAAGATCATTTGTTGCCGTATCAACAACTTGCCAATATGACACAACTACCTAGAGAGATCCCATCGATGTACATTCGAAGATTCCAAACCCAAGTAAGTCTTATTGAACAACCTTTTCTGCAACCAATCACTTCTCCTTCTGTCAAAGCCTGGGGACTCAATCCGATTATCAACCCAGCCGTTACCAGGAGATGTGAATGGGATGCTGGTCCTTTCAAGTATTTTAGCAAGAGTTTAGAAGCTGTCACAGTTAAAGATAAGGAATCTGGGAAAGTAATGGCGCAACGCCCAAATCCATTCCAAGTTGGAGATATGGTAGTGAAAGTTACCACTCAGCCTGATTCACCTACAGAAGGGAAAGACGATCCGTACCTAGTGGCAGACGTTATCTTAGGGGGTTACTACAAGCTCATCAATGCCGACAAACTGGAAGGCGTGACAATTCACTCACGATGGCTCAAACCTTTCAATACCTAAAATGCTGTGTGTTACCTTTTCCTCCAGCGTTCTCTTTAGTATTTTCTCTAGCAATTTCCCTTTTCAAGCAATATTTGTAATTCCTCCAAAATGATTGCACTACTTGCATTCATAATTAGGGTTTCAATTTGTCAGTTAATCGAAGTATCGTTTCCTTTTAGAGATCTCTTTACTCCTGAATCATGACACAAAGTCTCGAGTAAGCCTAAACTCTAATCATTACCCGTCAATTTAAACCAGAAAGACAAAACCCTAAAAGAAACATCTCATATCTTTTAAGAAACACCGAAAAGGAGAGTACGCAAAGAAGAAAAAAGGGGCAAGGAAATTGTCAAGCGATCAGTGTGTGATTTTTAAGGAAAACGCCTTTTGTACCCTGAAGTGCAGCCTGTTTCAACGATAAAGCAACCCCTTAATCACCACATGGATTGCAACGCGCTATCAATTGGAGGTGGACAGGTTCGTGGTCAATCCTTAATTTCTATCATTGCATCCCCTACTTCGAGCTATCATTATTTGGGTTATATGCAATTATCATGGAAGTGATATCCGGTCACATAAAAGGAAAACACATCACCGAGTGTCGCGTTCCTATCGACCGCGCCTCAGTGGAATATGGAGATTCTATCGAATCTTTACTGGAGAGCGTTACAACTAGAGTATCAAGATAACATGAATAGAAGAACTATTATTTGATAAGGTTCAAGCTCCAACCACATAAACAGAAAAACAACTGAATACCAAAAATGTCTACAAGCTACGAAAAGATGTTGAAAAGAAATAGCAAAGTGGGAAATCTAATTATCAGAGGGATCAACAGCGCCTTCACCAGAGCCATTGTTGGAGGATGCTTCAACATCTTTTTCTTAAGGCGCCCCCACATCCTCTCCAGAAGCCGCCTCGACTTCCCCTTCGGACGCCGCTTCAACACCTCTCTCAGCAGTTGCTTCAATGTTCCTTCCAGGAGACGCTTCAACATCTTCCTAGGGAGCTGCTTCAACATCTTCTCCAGATATCGCTCCCATGTTCTCCCCAGCAGCCACTTCGTTCCCTCCAGCAGTCGCTTTGATATCCTCTACAGAAGTTACTTCAACCTATTCCTCAGAAGCTGCACCGACATCCTTTTCAGAAACTGCCCCAACAGTCTTTTGAGGATGCTCCGGTTCGTCCACATCGGAATCGAGAATTATGATCCCATTATGAATAGGGTAATCATACTTATTCCCACCTGGAGATTGCTTATGCTCAAGCCTCCGTCGCTTCAATCGAGCTGCGAATCTTTCAGCCCTGGCACTCGGGGGATGAGACACTTCATCACGCTGAGATGCTTCATCACGTCTTCACTTCTCCTCCATACTAATTGAAGCCATAAAAGCTTGAACACGTTCTCGAATGACGCATAAGTGCACAAGAGACATACCCTGTATTTAATGCGCTGTCATCCTGCAAAGGAACGAAAGCTATTTGAAAGTGATGAGTGCATAAACCTTTTCGCTTACATATGTATTGAGCAATTCAACATATTTATGAAATTTATCCAGAATGGTGCGTGAAGCAACAATCCTAGATATTCTTTAAATTTTAACCTATTGCATTATTCGCTAATGCATGACCTGCCTGGTATTCTCCTATGCTATGTTCCCAGCCGAACTCTCAATATTGGCATGACAGAACGATTAATGTTCACTCGCAGCGGAGTAACATGAATCTCCCGAAGTGTCAGTATTGAGACCTGCATGAAAACACTCACGTAGGCTACACCACTCTCTGATAAAGAGATTAGCGTGTTTACACACTTTTTGATTAAAAGATAGCGCGATCGAACGCGTTTAAATTCCTTAAGGAAAATCTAGATTGTTCATGTCAGTCTCAAAAAATAATCATGGCCACATAATTTGGCCACATAATTCAACAAGCCTAGCCTACTCCTGGCAGAATTAGGCAATCATCACGATGACTGCTAGCGGGCCCACTAGCATCCCGACCGAACGGATCCCATCTAGTACATCCGCAGCACCTTCGAACGATTAACTCTAATGTGGATGATCGCGTTATTGGCAGAACAAGCTCAAATGAGCTAAGACCGACAAAAAGGGTCTCAAAACCTATCGCATCCGTCCAAGTTGGCCGGCCTAGTTGGACGGCTTAGATCGCATCTCGAACGATCAAAGAGGCACCAATGTGTTCACCGACTGCCTAATTTTCTTCCCATTCGATCGACTTGCTCATGGCAAGTCAATGACGCATCAAACCATTTGATCGAACTAGGGCAGACGCGGTTGCTTTGAAACCCTAATTTGTGTTTGCGGCAGTATGTTACTATCGCAAACCATCTCGTCCATCCAACTTCGCTAGCTTGGTCGGACGGTTTAGATCAGATGTTAGATAACCGATAGGGCGACGCTGTGATCACCGGCCACCCCCCTCCCATGAGGAGCAATCGCCAAGCTATAACTAGCCCATGTGATCTTCAAACGATCACCCAAAGATGGCCCTTCGTGCTGCCTCAACAGAAGTCATTAACTTCCGCAAATCATCTCAGCCATTCAACTTGGCTAGCCAATTTGAGCGATCCAGATCCAATTTAGATCAACCGGTAGGAGTTTAGAATGGCTACCATCCGCCACTCTCCTACAGGGAGTGATCGACCAAGCAGTAGCTCACCCTTAGAGCTAACAAACGATCGCCCAAATGTGCCCGGTCACGCTCTTCTTTTAAGACGGTCGACTCGCGACTAATTTAGGCGATCTTTAAAACAATGATGCTTTATGCACATCGACTATAAACAATGCATTATGATGATTCATAAACGCTGATTTCACGATTTTTTTTATTGTTTGACCGAAGAAGCACTACGTGCTGCTTTTAGCGGCAAGTCTCACGACTTAACCCATTTACTCGAGACATCAAACATGTCACGAACTGGGGGATACTCACTAAGGTATTGGTCTGGCGGTTTACAGCGTGCGGCGTTCAAAGCGCCCATTACGTGAAAGTGTCAGGAAAGGACGGAAGGTTAACAACTAATGAGAGTAGTGGGTGAGAGTGTGACCAGTCTTCCCTCATAACGGAAGCACGATGATCACCACTTTTCGCACAACTCCACTTCTCCACTACTTAACTTCCTCCACTTCCCGTTAGATCAGGGTGCGCTCATTGACTTGTATAAATAGGTTTTCAATCTATTTCAAAACACAAGTGTTATCAACATAAGTATCCATAAACCATATTCTGGTACAAGTTATAAAACAGCCACACCTTCATTATTTAACATTCTGATCTCAAACACCTTCTTCTCTTCCCTCCCTAAGATCAACCCTTTTCCTTCACTTTGTGACCGAATTGAAGATGGAACGACCATTTCTTGGTTTAGGCCAGAGTCTTACAGATTGATCTCTCAAATCTAAAAGTACTCCCGTGCAGTGCATTTGTTTAGGGTACTAATTCGTTTCTCATCAACACACCCAAATTTACCAAAAAACAGCAGAACAAGTTTTTACCCTCAAACATCCATTTCAATCAGCTTTTCTATCCTCCAGACAAATCTACGATAATATAATAGTGGCACATGAAATCATTTACTCTTTTAAGAAGAAAAAAGCTAGAACATGAGGGTTAGGAATAAAAATAGATATGCCTAAAGCTTTTGATAGAGTAAACTGGAATTTTTTGCTAACTGCCTTAAAAACCTTTGGATTGTATATTGAAGTGTGCAAGCTCATAGAACAATGCATTTCTACAACCTCAATCTCTGTCTTATATAATGGAACACCTGGAGACTCTTTCAAACCATCCAGGGGACTACGTCAGGGTGATCCTCTTTCACCATACTTATTTATAATATGTATGGAAAATTTTTCTAGGTTGCTTCTCTCCCAAGAAAATAAATTTTTTTTGCATGGTGTTAAGATAACACCTAAAAGTGAACCTATTTCCCATCTTTTCTTTGCAGACGATTGTTTGCTTTTCGTTAAAGCTGACTTAATAGAATGTAGAAATTTACTAAACACTATAGCAGCTTTCAGCAAGGCCTCGGGCCAACTAATAAACTTTGATAAGTCGGTTTTTTTCTTTAATAAGAAGGTAGAACAAAAACATCAAAGAATGATGTCTAAAATGTTAAAAATTAAGCATTTAAACCTTAGAGATCCTTATTTAGGAGCACCACTTTTCATGAAATAGTCACAGATTAAAACTTTTCCCCCTATCCTTGAAAGAATGAAAACTAAATCCAAAGGTTGGAAAGGATTAGTGCTCTCTCAACCAAGTAGGTCAGTTCTAAATAGAGCTGTTCTTTCTAGTATCCCATCTTATCAGATGGGATGTTTTCTGTTGCCTAAACAAATAACCAATAAGATCAATGCAATTCAGAGAGATTTTTGGTGGGGGAAAGATGCAGGAGGAAAAGGCTATTACCTAAAAGCCTGGCCAAACCTTTGTAAACTAATCATTAAAGGAGGTTTAGGATTTAGGGATGCACGTAAGTGTAACCTCGCAATGTTAGCTAAAATGGTGTGGAGATTGATTAAGGAACCTAATGCCCTATGGGGAAAAACAATGGGAACAAAGTATTTTAGAAATAAATCTCCATTTAGAACTAAACACTCAACAAGGAGCTCTTGAACTTGGAAATGTATTAGGCAAGGTTTGGAGCTTGTTCAAAAATACAGTATATGGGAAGTAGGCAATGGCCAGAACATCAATATTTGGAATGATAAATGGATATCAGGACTAGAAGACACTATTAGTAACCTCAGTGACACTAACAACAGTCATCTAGTTTGGGTCTCGGACTTAATAAACCTAGAAACTTGCTCATGGAATCTCACATTATTCAGATCTGTTCTGCCTGCTGATATAGTGCTTAAAATTAGTCAGATAAACCTATTAAAAGAAAAATACCAAACTCTTAGGAAAGACCAATTCCGTTGGACATTAACTAGATCAGGAGACTTCACAGTTAAATTAATGTACAATAAATTGAATGAAACAAGACTTGACATTGTTAGTTTATCTATGCCAGAGTCATTCTGGAAATCCTTATGGAGCCTAAATATCTTAGATAGAATCAAGATATTTTTATGGAAATGCTTACAAAATGCACTACCCACTAATGTTAAACTTTTTGGTAAGGTTAAAGATGTCATCCCTAATTATACTTTGTGTAAAGTAGAACTTGAAACAACTGAACATCTTATTTTTCACTGTCCTTATGTTAAAGAAGTTTGGAACTCATCTCCTAACCATGTCTTCTTATCATGGGACAACTCTAACACAATTTTGGATTTATGTAAAGAATGGATCGCTAACCCTAGAATAGATATATCTGTTGAATTGCTTCTTACTAAAATGTGGTTTATTTGGAAAGAAAGATGTGATAGGATCTTTGAAGCTAAAATTAAATCTGTTATTAACCTAGCTGGGGACATTCAGAGACATTTGGTTTTTTGGGCTACAAGAAAAAGAAAAACTACTAAGCCTAAATAAGTACAAAAAAAGAAAACAACTCATACATGGAAGGCTCCAAGTAAATATATCCTAAAATTAATGTTGATGCAACATGGATTTCAGAGTTAGTACCAGCCAGTTATGCTCTAATTTTGAGAAATGATGTTGGAAACTGTGAAGGAGGAAGAGCAGGGCAATCAATATGCACATACCCACAAGAGGCAGAGGCTGTTGGAGTGTTGCAGGAATCAAGATGGGCCAAAGAGAAGCAATTGCAAAATTTCAGTATAAATGGATATTGTGAAAGTATTTTCAACTTCTTTTATGGTCGAAATTCAGACATTTCCTGGCGTGCCAAAGCCTGTCTCAATGAAGCAACCAGAATAGCTTATCTTTGTAATAATATTTTGGGATATTATTTTGTTCCTAGATTAGGAAACCAAGTCGCGGATATCTTAGCCAAATTTGCGATACCTTTGAACTCAATTGTAGAATGGGAAATCTCTCCTCCCATATGTAGCTTAAAGCAACTTTTAGTATGTAAATCTAATATAGGGAACTCTCATCATCCCAAATTAGATGTCTCTACTCCTTTTGTGTCGGAGACTCGTTCCGAGTCTTAGTTCTTTTTAATGAAATATCTTACTTACAAATAAAAAATGCAAAGTGGAGTGGAGATGTTTCAAGAGAAATAAAAGCAACAGTCACACTTACTAATTTTTAAGAGAGTATAACTGTAACACCCCGAGTTCCGGACCAGGGTCAAACCCGTATAGAGATCCGAACTCGAAGCGTTACGGGTCGGAAAGAGACTTATGCATATTATTATTATTATTATTATTATTATTGCTAATTTACTTTTACACAAAACATAGTTGAAACTTTATATAACATAAATTGAAGCATATAAATCCACTAATTATCTTTAACAACATTTTGAACCAAACATATTATTTCAAACAATATTTCTAGCAATACAATAAAATAATTCAATCACTAAGCTACTCATTCCTAGCTTTCGCTGCGCCACTCTGATAAATCTGCAAGGATGTCAATTGGGGTGAGATGACAGCTCAATAGAATGTATCCCTATTCTCTAAAGATACGGAAACAAAATCATTTTATCAAGGAATAACATACAATGAGAAATACAGTGCAACTTCAACGAATATATTCAACCAACAACATTACCTCACAAATATTATTTTAACTAAATCATCTAATCCATTTGTTCAACCGTAAATTCAAAATACCACTATTGTTTCTAACAAATCATTTAATTAAGATTTCAAATAAGACTTCACAATAATACATCAACAAATCATCCAATTTACAACACAATTCATCCATTTGAATTTTACACATAAATTCACAATTCATCCATTTAAGTTTCAACGCATGAGTTCATAACACAAATTATGTTATGTTTTCAACAACTCATCTTTTAAGTTTCAAAACACCAATTAACATCATCAATAATGCATCCAACAAACCATGAGTTTACAATACCAAAATAATTGACAACAAGTCATTCATCAATGATTCAACACATCTATTCACGTATTAATATCCTCACAGAGAAACCATGAGTTTACAATACCAAAATAATTGTCAAAAAATCATTCATCAATGATTCAACACATCTATTCACGTATTAATATCGTCACAGAGAAACCATAAGTTCACAGTACGAAAACCTTGGTTCGTACACCCACCTATCGTTTATCGGCACGGATAGCCTCCATCGATGGTCAGGAACAAAAGTTCCTATGGGGATCATACCCATATGCTCTCTGGGATCATACCCGTTTCATTCATGGTACGAAAACCTTGGTTCGTACATCCACCTATCGTTTACCGGCACGGACAGCCGCCATCGATGGTCGGGAAACACAAGTTCCCATGGGGATCATTACCCATTTAACTCTCGGGGATCATTACCCGCCGTTAGCATGAAACATGTTCCATATAACGGTAAAACATGAACTCATTTCCTTTTATAAATCATTTTCACAAACAGCACAAGCAACCATGGCTTAACAACATAAATTTCTTTCAAGCATTTAAGCAAATACATTAACTACATAATCTTACATTATGGTTTTCATAGTGATAACGTTATCCGATCTTCTTCAAATTTCATATGAACATTCCTAATATATTTATCTATAACATATCCAAATTTCACATTAAACTAACGGCTCAATCAAAAGATATTGATTTTACAAACGCATCACAAAATCTAGGCAGATAACATCATTTTACCAAAGTATTCACCGTTAAATTCATATTAGTTTCAAATTAAGCAAATCCAAAGCACAATGAAAGATAAGATATTTATCTACAACTTTTGTTTAGACCTCAAATAATTTTAACATCACTAATACTGCCGAAGAACATCAAAATCACAGCAAAACGAAACTGTCCAGAATTTCAGAAACTATCACCTAAATCTAAACAAACATTCAACGGTGAATTCGTGGTGTATTGTTTTCAAAATTTAACCATATGTACCAAACATGTTATCTAAAAATTTCAAAAGCCTGATCATCATTAGAAGATATATATTTGTGTGATTAAATTACTAAAACCCAACAATACAAAATCATACAAAATAAATACCCAAAGAAAACACCAAAAGAGAAAAGGGTTTCACATTATACCTCAATTCATTGATTCTCCACTGATTTTCCATGGTCCCCCTCTCTAAAATAAACCCTAGCTTTATCTCCTTCTTCTCCCTAGCTTTTAGTTTTCTCCTCTCTCTAAAATTCTTTTCCTATCTTGTAAAAGGAGAAGGAGACAGAAAATAGGGAGAAGAAAAGAGAGAGATTTCTTATTAATATGTCTATAAAATACAATGTTTAAGTCTCTAATTATATAGATAGAATACTTGGTGTCCAAGATATGTAAACCCTAAATTTAGACACGAAGGGCATCTTAGTAAATAAACAATGGTTTATAACACTCCCCCTGATGACCACTGTGGCTAAGTCAATACAAAGATATCAGGAAAACTCAAAAGAGAAAAACCTGAAACTGTATAAGCATGTAAAGACTTAAAACAGTGTTAGACATACATATGTTGCCTCATTAAAACCTTAACAGGAAAACCACATGGGACAAAACCTGGAACGAAGGAAAAAGAGTACAACTTTTGACGATTTATGGATGCTAACCCAACTATAGGAGTTTTACAAAAAATAAGCATCAAAATAATAACTCTAGTCTATCTCAAGGATGAGTTTATGCTAGCATAATTCTAACTGCAGATTCAAGAAAGAAAAATAATAGAATTTATGCTGCCAAAGCGTGGATTTTAGTGTTTTTAAGGACTCCTCAAGAGAACTATAACGTTGAAATCATCAACTAATTAATCCGGATTTTTGATTGAGTACCAAATTTCTAAAAACACATAAAGGATTGTTAAACCTTATGTAAGCAAATAAGATGGTTGTCTGAATAAAATTTGAATCCTCAAAAGATAACAAATTCAATATGTTCTTCGACCACATTTCTTGTGTCAATGCAATATGAGTCCTTTAAAGACTACCACACCAAGTGCGTTGTATAAAGAGAACAATTAATGAATCAGTCCTAGGGTCTGAGCAAAAATGAAACCCTTAAATAGTTTTTACAACGAAAAATTTCTCGTATAACGCATTATGACTACACTAGTCTGTAATTAATATAGGCTTGGCATTTTTAAAGTGTTAAGTTTTGGGTCCAAAAATTGTGTTAATTGAGAAACTAATCCAACTTAATTTGGATTGTATGCCAACCAATCACATATGTCGATATTCCTCTGCAGAGGGGTTAACAACCACCATCATTTATTAGTAGCTACCATAAATGAATATTCGACAATCATATTAGCTTATCACGATCTCACACAATATCCAGTGTATGCATACTTTGAAAAATTCAAAAATTACTGGTACCAGTGCCCACGGGCGTGATAATCTCCTACTATTCAAATAAGGAGATATGAATTTTGAGAACGTGAATCGTATAATGATAGGCTCTGTTAGAGCTATCTGTAACCTATATAAAAATGCTACATGCTTGCTAGATGTGATTGAGTTTGCCTTTTCAAATGGCATAAACTATATGAGATATTTCCACGCCTTGGAAATGACAGCCTTTTTCGATTTGATCATGATGGGAGAGAAACGTCTGGTAGTGTATAGTACTCTCTCCCTGATTATGGCGGAAATATTATCATCTCATACACGAAAACAAGTTTCGTAAGGTATTATCAGATTAATTCGAGGACATATACTCGTAATAATTTCTGTATTTAATACAACACCAGATTGGGCAATAGATTCAGACTTCAAGAGTCGTAAACGGAATTGTCCCTAAAAATGTAGTCTACTTGACATACAAATTTAACATCAACCATGTATTTTATTGATTACAACAAAAAGCATACATAAAATATGCAACCAAATCTCTAATAACTTCGTCACCTGCAGGGCCGACGAGATAATTATTCACTTTAGAATAAATTATAAGGACACTTTCTTTATCAATAGAAAATTAAATAAAGATCAATATCAATATAGTCACTACAAGGACTAATGACAGTGGTTGACAAGCCGGGTGCGCACCCATTGATCCTTAGTGTCCGACCATATTCCAATTACAAGTGGAACGGTTACGAATTTCGGAGATTAATACTAGGAGGAAAAATAAAAATTGCTCAATATCCCTCAGGAATGCAGCAAATATTCCTCGCTTAGTTGGTGTTTGCAATTTGTATTATAACGGTATCTCATCCTTCCAGGATCTATAGAGAAACCAATTTCAATTAGCATATATGATTCTTCTGTAAAAAATGAAGATATCGTTATCGTTATCGATTTTGGAAGAAAAAAAAATCCATTATTGGTTGAAAAATTCACTCTTTATTGGCAAAAATTTAGGGAATATGTCAATTTATTTTCTCCCATCTTATAAAAATGATGGAGAAAAACCAATACCGATTGGTCAAAACGGTACACCAAAATTGCATCGCCAAAAAATAAATAAATAAATAAATATCGCATTAGTCATCGCATATGGAACATCAATTTTATGGTTATGGATAGTTTCTTGTAAAAGAATAGAAACAATATATAAAAATCACATGATCTTTCTCCAATGGAAGAAGATACCAGACTTAATTGGCCGTAGGTTTTTCAACCATGCACGTGATTAATTACCGTAAAGACATTTCAATTGCGACAACACCAATTTTGGCGATTATAGTTTCTTTTAGAATGATAGAAACTATAAACCCTATTGATGGATTTTCTTTTTCTTTCTTTATGAAAATAATTAGAGAAAAAATGGAAAGGATTAAACTTATCCCGTAAATACACATAAAGCAGAAACTGTAAATGTATGTAACGAAAATAAAAATCAAAACAAGTAAATATAGATTAGTTATTATAGGCTACAGCTTTAGATAATCACGATTTAGATCCAACTAATATATGAGCATGTTAATATATGACTATTGCGTAGCCAATTAATTACTCTATTAGTGCTTGAAGATTCTTTGCATCGTTTACCTTTGCGTCCTTGAGCGTTCATGAAAAGCACCCAATCAGTCCAACCGAGATGAGTTACGTGGGTACATGAAAAAAAATATACAAAAATCAAAACTAAAGTTAGGTTGACTTGTATATATGATAACTTTAAATTAACCAACGATTTAAGAAGTAAAAAGAAGGTTAAATTTATGGAAAAGTATTTATTTGATGATCTCGTTCTTGGCTTTGCTTCAATGGGATTAGTTTTAAAATTTATTTGTTCCGATGTGATTGCTTGGTGAGAGTTACGTGCGTGATAACGTTTTGTAAAAGGAGAAGGAGACGGAAAATTGGGAGAAGAAAAGAGAGAGATTTCTTATTAATGTGTCTATAAAATACAATGTTTAAGCCTCTATTTATATATATAGAAAACTTGGTGTCCCAGATATGTAAACCCTAAATTTAGACACAAAGGGCATCTTAGTAAATAAACAATGGTTTATAACATCCTAAACTTTTTGTTATAAAACCTTAATAATACTAATGTTAATAATCATAACTAATATTTACTATTTTCTTTAATTGTCTTTTCATTTTCTATTCATTTTACTTAATTACTAAAATGAAATTAGGTGACTCTATATCCACCCTAATTTGTAGCATTTCTAGTTCAATCCACCCACCTAGGCTAAGGCTAAGGAACAACAACCTAAGCCACAAGGTTAACTAATCCGGGTATAAACCGACCCGAAATAGTAGCTAAAAATACAGGGTATTACAATAACATTGTTCTTTCCCGCTTGATTCTATTTTGTTTCACCACAACCATAGACCTAACGAATTATTATTAAAATATCTATATATATCTAGGTGTAGTGCAGGCCCGAAGTTGGGCGTCTAGCTAAGATTCTTTTGACTAGTACATGGCACAAGGGAGGATAGACAATTCAATGTGTCCATGCAAAGTGGAGTGGAGATGTTTCAAGAGAGGAAAAAAAAAGCAACAATCACAGTAACTAGCTTTTAAGAGAGTATAACAATGTTCTTTCACGCTTGATTCTATTGATTCTATTTGGTTTCACCATAACCATAGACCTAACGAATTATTATTCATATATCTATATACATATCAAGGTGTAGTGTTGGCCCGAAATTGGGCATCTAGCTAAGAATATTTTAACTAGTACATGGCACAAGGGAGGATAAGACAATTCAATGGATTCATGGAAAATGGAGTTGAGATGTTTCAAGAGAAATAAAAGCAATAGTCACTCTTATATATATAGGTGTAGTGTATGCCAGAACTTGGGCGTCTAGCTAGGAATCTTTTGACTAGTATAGGGCACAAGGGAGGATAAGACAATTCATGGGTTCATGCAAAGTGGAGTGGACATGTTTTAAGAGAAATAAAAGTAACCGTCACACTTACTGGCTTTTAAGAGAGTATAACACTGTTCTTTCACGCTTGATTCTATTTTGTTTCACCACAACAAAAGACCTAACGTGTGTGTGTGTATATATATATAGGTGTAGTGTAGGCCCAAACTTGGGCGTCTAACTAAGAATCTTTTGACTAGTACAGGGCACTAGGGAGGATAAGACAATTCAATAAGTTCATGCAAAGTGGAGTGGAGATGTTTCAAGAGAAATAAAAGCAACAGTCACACTTGGCTTTTAAGAGAGTATAACAATGTTCTTTCACGCTTGATTCTATTGATTATTTTCACCAGAACCATAAACCTAACGAATTATTATTAATATATATCTATGTATCTAGGTGTAGTGCAGGACTGAACTAGGGCGTCTAGCTAAAATCTTTTGACTAGTACAAGGTACAAGGGAGGATACGGCAATTCAATGGGTTCATGCAAAGTGGAGTGGAGATCTTTCAAGAGAAATAAAGCAACAGTCACACTTACTGGCTTTTAAGAGAGTATAACACTGTTTTTTCACGCTTGATTCTATTTTGTTTCAACACAACCATAGACCTACGAATTATTATTAATATATTTATATATATCTAGGTGTAGTGTAGGCCCGAACTTGGACGTCTAGATAAGAATATTTTGACTAGTACCGGGCACAAGGGAGAATAAGACAATTCAATGGGTTCATGCAAAGTGGAGTGGCGATGTTTCAAGAGAAATAAAACCAATAGTCACATTTACTGGCTTTTAAGAGAGTATAACAATGTTCTTTCACGCTTGATTCTATTATATTTCGCCACAACCATGCACCTAACAAACTATTATTAATATATTTATATATCAATTCTTCTTAATATAAAGGAGAATATTTTGCTGACATGGTGCCACCAGATTTAGCCTCAATTGTTCTTCACAATTAGAATGCCACGTGGAATACATATTAAGGGAATTTTGGAATACCTCTTCGGAAAGATTCGCCTTTGGAACAATACGAGAAGCTGCGTCGTTTGAAACACCTCTTTGAAAAGATACGTCTCTTAAAACGTTTCTTCTGGTTAACTGTTAGGTGATTGCTAAACGAAATGGTATTAAAGATGCGTCTTTTGAACACCACCTTTGGTGAACCTTATATACTGGCATCTTCTTTCACAAAACTTGCCGTGAATAGCCTAATTATTAAATCGCTTGGAATCATCTTCAATTCAAGGTAGGTAGGTGAGGTTAATTCTCCTATGAATCATCTTTGTTTGGCCGTTGGTTAATTTATTTCTCTTCCAAACAAAAACAATGAAATCTGTTAAGCTGCAGAAGAGCGAATAAGACCAGAATAATGGGTTTTCGGAAAGAAAGTTAAGCATAAGCAGCAAATGGTTGCACCAGAAGCACGGGATATATTTGTTAGAGAAATTGCAGATACTGATGGGATGCAGCCAATTAAGAATCGTTTTGTTGGTTTTCTACAGGATCGGTTTGTATTGGAGGAAGATGTGCCAATGTATGTTTATGAATTGCAGCTTGAACAACGTGTACAGCGGAAGGGATTAGGGAAATTGTTAATGCAGTTGGATGAGTACATTGCCTATGAGTGCAATGCGTTTCAGAATCGGATGAGAGATGTTACGTCAACTGCTTAGAAAAAGAATGTGTTCAAGATGGATTTTCATGTCAGTAAGTTAAGGTATGTTATATCTTTACTCGCCTTCGCACATGCAATTTGACAAGAACCATGAAATTTGTAAAGTAGTTGATCGTGAAGCAAAAGAAAAATTTGCCAGAATTCTGTGACCAGTTGGTGTGCATGGTTTATGAATGAAATGGTTAGTTCATTTTCATTAAGCGTACTTCCAAGGCACGAGGCTTCTCGTAGGTGCCATAATTATGAATCTGAAACCCCGATAACTGCAATAACAGTGGTATCAATTTTGGTACAAATTCATTTTAGTTATTATATATAAAATCCTCCTATATTCCTGTCATGGTTTAACTATTATACAGTTGGTGTCATATTGCATCCATGTGACACACCGTACCTTTTTTCTCGGATTTACTCAAGTGTCTTCAACACTTATGGGCTATCTCAAGAATAAAAGTTAGTCCTTAATGGAAAAGTCTGCTTTAATCCAAATCTCTGGGTACCTAAATAGCTCCACACGCACCTCGCCACGTCATGGAACACGTGTCAACAACTGAGATGATTTGGGGTTAGTTTGGTCTTTAGATAATCTATCTATATTATAAAAAGAAAAGAAAATTAAAGGCTTTTTCATTCATTATTCATGGTTCCTTTTCTCTTCTTATTCTTGATTTCTCAGGAGATTTTCCATGGAAGGGAATGTTGAAAATTTTGTTGAGAAATCAAAGAAGTTAATCTTAGAATTGATCTAAGGATTTGGCTATGAATCTTTAATGTAAGGGGAAAAAAAGAGGTATGTGAGTTTCATTTTTATTTTTAACAGTGGGTAATTTATAAACATATTCAATTTAATGTTTTGGTAAATTAATTTGGAAGTTTAATAAATTAGGGTTCATGTTGGAAATTGGTTTTTTTTTTCTCCTTCTAACTCAATGTTACTTCTTCAAATTGCATAAGAAAATTATATGGGTTGGTGTTAATACCTATAATTCATATTTTGGTTGGGATTATTGCTCATTTTCTTCTCTATGGTTGAAACTATGGTTGAAGTTTTACTTATGTGTGGTTGAATTGGAACCTAACCCTTTCTTCTTTTTGTCACCTTAATATTCAATGTAAGGATCCGTTTAAATCGTGTTTTAAGAATCCATGAATCCCTTCTTGTTCTTATTAGAGAACTTAGTTACTTAATAAAATCATCATTTTTGTACCATTGATTCTTGGAAGTTCAGTTGAGGACCTTGAGGTAATGAACAGTTAGCTTGAATTTCGAACTTGTGTTTTGATATTTAAGGCATGCAATGTGGGAACTGTAAGTTGAGTTCTAGCCGTTGGAATGTTCTGATTTTTGGATATGTTATACGTAAATATGTCAGGAAAATAGGCTAAATTTTTAGGATAATCGGACTAGGGTAAGTGGCAGAAACTGGTGTATTACAGAGAACCATTCTACAGATATTCTATAACATGGAGAGTCATCGAAACCTCTAATTTAGCACTTAGGCTGCATAGATTTCTCTGATTTTTGGACAAGAGAAACCCATTTTTGTGATGATTTAGCTGTCAAAATTTCAAACCAAATGGATCATGGTAAGTACACCAAGTAGGGGACTTTCTCCAGTTGCACCTGTGTAGTTCAGTTTGGTTTGAGCGTATAAAATCAGTCACAAATCAACATCTAACCGTTACTTTTCTTTAATGTACAGTGTGTTTGTTATAGTCGTGAAGTAGTGGTTAAAATTTCGTTATCATCCGATATACGGATCAATGTTTTCTGGGTTATGATTGAGATGACAATTGTGAAGCATAATAATTTGATTTTCTCTGAAGTCTCAATGCTCAGATTGTTATGAGAATGAACTCATCATGTTAGGCCATTGGAAGTGCTTTATAATATTCTTATGGGTTGTGGATATGTTAATTTGTGGTACTTATTTATCATCATCTCTCTGCGATGTTGTATATCCTGTTAAAAATTGAATCCATGTCTAGCAATGGTTTTGAGTTTAAACTCTTTGTGTAAACACTCGAAGGAGTATTGAAATTCTTGTTTAGAATTCATTTCATTTTGGTGGAACGCATGAGCACTTGCACTTTTAGCACTTATATTACCAATGTGCAAGATTGAAATGTATGTTTCCTATATGCAAACAGGGACAAATTGCATTGCTAAGATTGAGTCTTGAGTTGTGCTAGATGTAAGTATTCCGTATGTCAGAGCTTTCTAGCATTTTGCTTGTTAAGGTAGTGGCAAAGGTCAAGGTCATTCTTGATAAAAATCTAAGTTTTGAACATCTTTGTGTTGCTAAGTTTACTGGTTGGTTATGAACTCCTTTGTAATACCAAGTCTTTATCTTTAATTGTTACCGAGTGGTATAAGTGTTAATAAATTGTCTAAATGTGTCATGTATCTAATCATGTTTTAATTGAACTGTATGCCCTCTGTTGTTATAAGAATTGATGTCTTATGTTTCCTATTCTCTTTTAAGAGATGTGTGTGAAATAAGATAAATGTTCACTTCGGTATAAATTAGTTGAGGACTTGTATGTTGAAACTGTTGTAGTTTCATTGAGACAATGAGATTTAATTTGTGAAATCTCTGATGCTAGCTCCTTGTTAATATTAAACTTCGGATTGTGCTTGTAGTTTCTTGTTCATATAAATCATGGTTGTGGATATTGAAATACTTCCTAGGATGACAAATTTTATTTGTGGAATGAATGCTAGCTAAGACAATTGTAATGCATAGTTTTACATAGAATGCGGCAGAATATTTCGACCATATAAGTTTGGGGTGCGTATTGCTATGTAGTTCATACTGTCTGCACTACTTAAAGTTAGAGATAGTTACTGCTAGACAAAGCGTTTAGACTGTCTAAAATAAGCCAAAATTGACAAAATTGTAATGCATAGTTTTACATAGAATGCGGCAGAATATTTCGACCATATAAGTTTGGGGTGCGTATTGCTATGTAGTTCATACTGTCTGCACTAATTAAAGTTAGAGATAGTTACTGCTAGACAAAGCGTTTAGACTATCTAAAATAAGAGATGATTGCTACTGTAACAGAGTAGTTCAAAGCCAAAATTGACGAACTACGGTCGTGCTTGATCCCTTCGAGCAACGGAGAGGGTGCGTAGGCAGCCGCAATGCAGTTCAGCACAATTCTGCTATGTTGTTCATATCATCAGAAATGAGTTGGTTACTGCTTAGCAGTTCATACTATCTATTCAGAGATGATTGCAATCTTGGCAGCATGTACTTTGGTGTGAGGTAGTTGCAGTATTGTCTGTTCATACTACTTAGTGAAGAGATGATTACTGCTTGGCAGTTCATATCATCTAACTACATTAAGAGATGGTTGTTGCCATTTGGAGGCAATTCATACCATTTGAGAAGGAT
Organism: Papaver atlanticum; assembly: GCA_023531105.1. Classification (NCBI taxonomy): domain Eukaryota; kingdom Viridiplantae; phylum Streptophyta; class Magnoliopsida; order Ranunculales; family Papaveraceae; genus Papaver; species Papaver atlanticum. The sequence goes on along the minus strand of JAJJMB010017528.1, from coordinate 2,047,412 downwards.
GGTTGCTGCATATGGTAGCAGTTCATACCATCAATCAAGATATGATTACTAACTCTTTGAGTGGTCCATATCATCTGAGAAACATAGTCGGTTGAGCTTGACTGAGCACTGTGAGTTTGCCAGGCCCACTGGGGCCCCCCACCTTCTGGTGGCAACCCTGACGACCGTTAGCTGTAACGGTAGCTGGTATCTGACTACCCTGACGTTGGCAACTGGCCATCCGTCAGGCCTTAATTGGCCCCCCACCTACGGGTGGCAACCCGGAAGACCGTTAGCTGTAACGGTGGCTGGTACCTGACTACTCTGGCAAGAGATACAATGCATCCTCATAGTAGAAAGATGAAAATTATTTATCCGATTCGATGACCCTTGTGAAGTTGGGAAATATTTGTGGGATTCTAAGCATTATGGTATGGGACATATGCTCAGAGAACCTGAAAAATTTGAAAGCCTTATTCCTCGAGTGGCGTATCGGGAAATTAGAGCTTGCCAAGCGGGTCGTAACCCGATCCATTTGGAGCTAAAATTTCTTAGTCCGTCACAATCCAGGTGGACCAAATGTAATTTAGGCATCTCGATCGGTACTTTGGAATTAATAGGCTCATATGTTACATGATATAATTTATGAAAAGATGCATCTTGCATTTTCAGATTTCTCCTAACTTAGCTATTTAAGTTTCAGGTTTCTCCTAACTTCAGGTTTGTAGGGCAGTTGCGTCACCTTGGTTATTAGCCCTTTTTGGTCTTCCCAAAGAATTTTTAAAGTATTTCTGTACCTTGGAATTGGAAAACTAACAATGACTTCTAATGACAGAAAAGAATGAATAGACAATTGTTTACCTCTTATGACTTATGTTTGCAGGTTCTGACTAAATGTTTTTACTTTATTTTGATTCTTCAACGATGAAAAGTTAATTCATTTTTTTCTTTGTAGTTCTGGAAGAAGATTACGACGGGTATAAAAATTACCAGTAAGGATTAAGTACTTGGACTCCAGAAAAATTTCTCGGTAATTTATGAACACCAGTAAGTTTTTCATTATTCATAGGAACTCAGATTCTTAGTCGCATGAAAAGGTGCATCGTTTGTCAATCAACCTGATCCGAACTATTATGTTTGTCACCAGTTGCGTTGTTCCAGCTAAGCCCATAGATATCTATATATGGGATCGATCATTGATGTATCTCTGGATTTAAGACTTTAAGTCTGCCTCCCCTGTGTCTCTGTAAATTTGCTGGATTTCACTTGAGGACCATCAATACCGAATATGGTAATGTAAACTTTCAGGCCTCTTGCATACCAAAAGTTTGAATGACATTGGTTTGGAGTTCTTTTACCGGCATTCTTGAGCCACAACTTTTTTCCAAGACATTAGGTCAGGGATTCATTTTCAAAACTACGACAATTGGACGAGCAATCTAATGGAGGAAGAAACACTTTGAAGGTTTCCAAAGCACTATGAAAACTACGAATGAAGTATAAAGTTTTTCCAAGTGAAAGTATTTAAATCTGGGTATGCAGTTATGTTGTTAAATCATGGTCCTTGGACCCATTGATAAAGTTCCTTATTCTATTCGGATTGTGTTATCTTAAGTTAAAAAGTGATTTAGTGTTTGAAGATTGCCAGCCATTGTTACACCTAAGGTTGTCAATGGATGATCAACAATAGACAGAATTATATAAGCACGTTATACATGCACGAATGATTTGCTTAAATGTTAATTGAACTAAAAAGCATATGTAGTACTTTAAATCAATTCCTTGACAGGGAATGCTTCAGTAAGATTACTGCAATATTTGAACTAAATGTCGTGAGCTAGACTGAGAATTCTTTGAATAGATTCTTAAAAGGAGTATATACTTATAAAATCAGTTTTGGTTTAGGAATTTATATGCTACATACGATTTGTGAGACTTGGCCATCTTCGTACAGTCAATTCCTCAAACCCAGTTTTCCTTATGCATTAGAAACGACCAGTGAATATTAACAAACTAACCCGCGCAACCCAGTTTTCCTTATGCAGGCCCGAAGTTGGGCGTCTAGCTCAGAATCTTTTGAGAAGTACAGGGCATAAGGGAGGATAAGACATGCAAAGTGGAGTGGAGATGTTTCCAGAGAAATAAAAGCAACATTCATTCTTACTGGCTTTTAAGAGAATATAACATTGTTCTTTCACGCTTAATTTTATTGATTCTATTTTGTTTCAGCACAACCATAGACCTAACGAATTATTATTAATATATTTACATATATCTAGGTGTAGTGTAGGCCCGAACTTGGACGTCTAGCTAAGAATCTTTAGACTAGTACGGGGCCCAAGGAAGGATAAGACAATTCAATGTGTTCATGCAAAGTGGAGTGGAGATGTTTCAAGAGAAATAAAAGCAATAGTCACACTTACTGGCTTTTTAGAGAGTGTAACAATGTTCTTTCATTCTTGATTCTATTGATTCTATTTTGTTTCACCACAACCATATATCTAACGAATTATTAATAATATATATATATAGGTGTAGTGTAAGCCCGAACTTGGGCATCTAGGTGAGAATCTTTTGACTAGTATAGGGCACAAGGGAGGATAATACAATTCAATGGGTTCACGCAAAGTAGAGTGGAGATGTTTCAAAAGAAATAAAAGCAACAGTCACACTTACTGGCTTTTAAGAGAGTATAACACCGTTCTTTCACGCTATATTCTAGTTTGTTTCACCACAACCATAGACCTAACGAATTATTATTAATATATCTATATATATCTAGGTGTAGTGTATGCACGAACTTGAGCATCTAGCTAAGAATCTTTTGACTAGTATAGGGAACAAGAGAGGATAAGACAATTCAATGGGTTCCTACAAAGGGGAGTGGAGATGTTTCAAGAGAAATAAAAGCAACAACCACATTTACTGGCTTTTAATTAAGAGAGTATAACACTGTTCTTTCACGCTTGATTCTATTGATTCTATTTT